>VZTV01082049.1:0-10540 GCA_013400875.1 Anhinga rufa | reverse complement strand
ATCCTCTAGTTGCAGGTGGTTGAAGAGATGTTGTTCTTTTGTTGGTCTCCCAGCCCCAGCTGCTTTGCCTCCTTTTCCCCCCCCATACTAGTGGTCATTCTGCTGCAGCTTCCAGCATCTGTGGTGGTGACAGTGAGCAGGTAGTTCTTTGTTTTGTTGAATACAATGGCCAACAGCGGCAATATGCTCTTATAGTCTCACAGGGAAGGTGAAGAATTGAGGTCTATCACCATGACAACATTCTCCTATATTCCAAATTCCTTAAAAGTCTGTGCCATCAGTATACTGCTAGCTGCTCCTGCAGCTGGCAAAACACTTTGCAGTTTCTATTGCTTTGTCATTAGCAAGGTAATTAACTGTGTTCTCGTTGCTTTTACTTTGGTTTTGGTTGCTTTCATTTAATCCCCACTAAATCAATCTTCCTACTACTGTTAAAAGTTTTGCTTGCTAGCCCTTCCTAAGAAAGGCTTAGCTGTGGATGTTGGCAGCTGACCTGGAGATGTTTTCTAGATAGTGTTTCCAATGTATTTTGCTTATGTTCCAAAAAGAAAAAGTCCTTTGTGTATAGAGTTCCATCATAGTTCCAAACAACTAGAAAGCAGAACTGTGAAGCAAGCAACCACTGGGTGCACCTGGTCCTGCTGCACCTTCAGTGTTATGTTCCTTTCTCCTTCTTACCAAACTTTGATGCTTGTAGCTGCTTTTGGGATGCTCAGTTGTTGCAGTGAGTCATGTGAAGCAGTTCAAGTCTCAGCAGTTTTACAACACTGGCAAGCAGCAGTTGAGTGTTATGATTAAATGGTGACTTGGTCAAGCTTCCAGTCTGTCCCTGACATAATATCAGCTCTTATGACTTCAGAATAAATGTGATTGATTTGGAGGGCATATAAGGGTAGTAGGAAAAGAGTTTTGGGAGATAAAACTTGTTACAATTTTTGCAAATCCATTAAATGTCCGAAGTGGGTAAGATTTCTGTTTTTCCAAAACGTGCTTTCCTTATTGTGCTTCAAGAGGAGAGCATCACAGTGTCATTAACATGGAAGCTGGGACTGTGGTTCTGGGAGTTATGATGTCTGTGAAGGTGCTTTGAGATTCTTGCTTGAATAGTCTGCAAAGACACATATTTAAAGGACCTTAAGAAAAAAAACAAACAAATAAAATAAACACCCACATGTCAACAAGTGCATCTAAACACAAGGCTGACCTTTGGCTCAGCAAGTTTCTGATTCACAAACTGCTGGCAGCTGGGAGGGTAATTGGGAACACTGTACTTATGTTCTGTGCTTGCATGCTTACTTATGCATCTGCTTTTGAACATAGCTGGAGACAGGCAACTCAGACCTTTGATCTCAGCTAGTGCAACCACTTTTACATACTGAAACTGATATGCAGCTAAATCTGGACCCTAACAGCATGATGTGCACTCTGGAAGATCTCCTAGGATGCATTAATTCTCCCTTCTCCCTGAATGTTAATAGTCTAGGAAATATGCGTGGCTTTTTTTTTTTTTTAAAGGCCCTTTTCTCATAACAAACTTGTCAGGGGTATTTTGCTCCCCTCCATGCTGTAAAAAGCATTGCAAAATCAGATTTATACTTTGTCATAAACAACCTGAAACATGCAGGTTTAAAAAAAATGCATAGTCATAGAGTCACTCTAGTTTTAAAACAAAATTATAAAAATATTTTTACTGCTAATTAGGTACTGAAATGAATTCTCATTCTTACAAATGAACCATTTTCTTTATTTGTAAGCTGTTCTTTGGAATGCACTGTTCAATGATTTTCCACAGGTGAGCCCTTACTTGTCTGTACTTCAGGTTATGTTCTGTAGGTTCTACTTTCTAGGACTTGTTTATGATTCTGTTGCTTGCAACAAATTAGAAGTACATGATCCTTGCTTCTGGGTATATGAAAAGAAGCAACAAGTCATACAGAAGAGAGATGGCTATGTGGAAATGCTAGGTCAACCCGTCTGCACAGAAGAGCAAATATGTTGCTACAGGGTAGAAAAACCTGTCTGTCAGCCAGGTGAAGATTTTCAAGAGGTTCTTGGGCTCAAGGCTTAGCTGAACTGTATAAATTTCCAGGAATTTCTGCTCTGTACCATCCTTGTGTAACTGTAAAGGGAAATTTTGCTGAAGATACTTAGCAGAGGCAAGAACCTTGGAATAACATGGGTTATCTTCAGGAGGCAGTGTGCTCTATACCATAGTACTTGCCTACTGTGGCCCCTACCTTGACTTGAAGAATGAGCTGCCAGTAACCAGAACAGAAATGTTTGCCAAGGGACACAGGTCCTCTCTTCCTGGAAGAGGCAAACCTAATTTACATTATAAATTTTTGCTTATGTGCCAAAATACTTCTCTTGATATCTGCAAATGGACAGCTGGAAGGACCTGTTTTTTCCAGTTTCTTTGGTGCTTTTCTTGTAGGTAATGGTTGGTTATTTGGTGCTTGCAAGGATATGAAAAAACATGTGGTGACATTAAGGAATTCATGACAGAGTGGTTGGTGTAGATTGATTGTTCATAGTTTTATGGTTAGGAGGAAGCTGCCATTTCATTTTATAGTACAAAGTAGTAGATTGTCCTGGAGAGAATTAAACCTTTTCTGCAATGCCTGTCCTAGAACCAAGGGTGGAATTTCTATGGTGGCACTTTGCAGAGAGGCTTATACTGGTGTTGCCATGGAACTAGCCATCAGTGAAACCAATTACGCAAGCTGGTTTAGAAACCTTGCTTTAAAAAAGGGAGGCGAGGCCTGAGCCACCAGTAAATACCTTGCAGTTAAGGTTGAGGGTCCATTCACTTTTTACCTACAGTATTCTGTTCTCTTCATATACCATGGAAATAAAAGAGGGAAAGTGATGTACACGATGTAGCTGACTTCCAGAAGAAATCGCTAAGAGCTGATTTCTGCTACAGTGCAGTGCCTCATGATTATGTTACAGAAGAATGGGTCCCCCCTAACTGCTGCATTGCAGACCTCCACAGAGTGTGTTGCCTCTTCTGTGTAGCATAGAATTAGTTGTGCTTCTTGAACTCTTACTGCAGAGAAACCAAAGCAATTTACAAAGCAGGTGAATAAGGGAATCATCTTGCTAACCTCAAAGTTCAGCCACTTCTTGGGTGGAACGTGGTACCAGCTAAGACAAGCATAGCAGAAGTATGCTGGAAAAGTATTATCCTGGAAACTTAAAATAGCAAAGCTCACACTTAAAAATTTCTACTCACTGTAGGCTGGATTTTTCATAGTGTCTTGAAAATAGTCTTCTGCATAGATTGCTGCATGCCTTTTCTTCATATTATAATATGAAACAATTTCAGCATATATTCAATGGTGAAATGCCATAGAGGTATATAATGAATTGCTTCTAAGAATTTGCAAATTGTCTTGACATTTGCTTTAATCACAATTTGCTGATGTCATCTTTGAAGAGACCTCATTTTAAATAAAGTCAATTGCAAGATTTATAATTGCTCTTACGTGATTCTCATGTAAGTTACAAGACCTTGTTGTCCGGAAGGTACCTCAAAAGAACCTGAGGCTTTGCTTCAAATTATACTATTCTCCCTGTTCATACCTTCTTGGCTTCTATGCTGCATGTTTGTGGCACAAAGGTCCTGAAGTGCCTTAAGGCACTGGTGGTGTCATGAGAGTAAAGCTATACAAGATAGTACTGGTTCAAAGAGTTTTTCTAGCTTAAAAGACAGGAAAAAGATGAGTCGAAACCCACTGGCAAATCCAGAAAGTAGATTGATTTTAATTTATTGTTAACTGCTTTTGATATTGGAGAAAAAGCAAACGTGTGCAAAAGGAGCATGGTTTGATGGCTGGAGGCATGTTTCCTCATATTGTATTGAGGCATGAACAGGAGCAGGGAGAGATGACAAACCATTTCTCATTACAAAACTCTGTTCCCTTATTGCCAGAGATGTGGGGTTGAAGAGTGGGCTGGAATAGTTACAACAGAATCTGAGAGACTTAGAACCTGTGCTCATTTCAAGAAAAGCATTGCTGCACCAGCAGGAAAGGATGAGAGACCTGGGTTTGTTCAGCCTGTCCAAGAGAAGACTGAGGGGGGACCTTATCAATGTTTATAAGTATCTGAGGGGTGGGTGTCAAGAGGATGGGACTGGACTCTTTTTAATGGCACCCGATGACAGGACAACAGGCAATGGGTGCAAGTTGGAACACGGGAAGTTCCACGTGAATAGGAGGAAAAACTCCTTTCCTGTGCGGGTGCCAGAGCAGTGGCCCAGGCTGCCCAGAGAGGCTGTGGAGTCTCCTTCCCTGGAGACATTCACACCCCGCCTGGACGCGGTCCTGTGCCCCTGCTCTGGGTGTGCTGCTCATGCAGGGGGCTGGATGAGGGGATCTGCAGAGGTCCCTTCCAGTCTGTGATTCTGTGACCAGGAAGCTGCCTCTAGCTTGCTTTTGAATGCTGGAAATAAAGAGGCACCCTTTGCCAGAGTAGCGAATGTCATTGATGCTGTGAAGAAGTAGCATGGCAGTCTAAGTGATTTTTATACTAGAAAAATAGGATTGAGATGCTGAATAAAAAGATTTGTTTATCCTTATCTCTTCTGCTGATGTGTATCCTACCTCAGCTCTGTCTGCCCTGGGTTGTCTTGTATTGAGCGAGAAAGTTTTGGTTTTGGCATTAAGCTCTCTCTGTCCCTAAGCTAAGCAAACAAACTGAGATTAGGCACAAAACATTCTATGACATCCACATTTATTTGAGCCCACAGCAATAGTTTGCCTACACTGTTCTTTGCTGTTACAGATTTAATACAGTCCAAGCGAGTAGTAGTATTGTGGTGCACTGCAAAAGCTGAGCTGTGCTACCAAAACAGAGCTGTTGGGCCCTTCCTTGAATGGAAGCAATTACTGTTAAGCTTGGGTTTTGATTTTGTTTTTGTTTTCCTTTGGAGAAGGCTCTGCCCTTTTCTGAGGGGAGAGGGAGGTTCCTGGATTTATGAATTCACAGAAGGACATAGTTGGAATCTAAGAAGATAGCATGGGAATAGAGGGAATAGGGAGGCAGCTTCAAGGTGAAGTGGAAGATAAAATTTTGGAAATTACTTGTCTGTTGTAAAGGGGATTAGGATTGCCAGTTCTTCCCTGGTCTGGTATATTTTATGACTGTTTGCAGTTGAATTTGGTTATCTGCACACATTTCAGTGGCATGACATGCATTGCTTGCTTGTTATGGTAGATACTTTCTGATATACAACTGCCTGGTACTGTTTGCCTTGTTGTTTTCCAGTACCATTGAGGACTATTTTGTTGAAATGGAAGAAGGGGCATTTAGCTGAAGACACCTAATTAATGCATTTCAGTTAGAAGCAGTATCTTAAATGTTGCTGCACGTGATTTTTTTTTTTTTCCTTCCCCCCTTCCCTTAAAACCAGGCAATTGGGTGATGCAAATCAGCGTGAATAAATGCACTGTGGTGCAGCATTGAACACTATTTAAACTACTCATAGGCATGGAATGGCTCTCGCCTAGCTTAAATTATTCAAGATCACTGCTAATTGTAGTCACTGGGGACAACATCACAGAAACCTTTCTGTGGAAGAACAACCTCAATTTGTTTATTTAAAGATTTTCTTTTTTAAACAGTAAATATAATATAATGGCATCAGAAGTATGCAGTGACCTGGTGTGGCAGGCTGGGTTTGTTTTCTAGAAATTCAGTCTCAGTGTAGTAGTAGAAGGGCCCAGGATTAATTTGAATTACAGAAAGCAGAGTCCTCAAAGAGCAGGAGCAAGCACACAAAGGTGGCATTTCTTATCCTTAAGAAAAAGGGCATGCTAGGCATAGCTGCCAGCAAATTGTTTGAGCTAGGTCACTCTGAATTTTAAAGGTGGTTAATACTGGAATAAATTGCCCAGAGAGATTGTGGAGTCTCCATCCTTGGAGATATTCAAGACCCAGCTGGACATGGGCCTTGGCAGCCTGTTCCAGATGACCTGAGCCATGGGGCTAGACAATCTTAAGAGGTTTCTTCCAACCTCAGTGATTCTATGGAAATATCTTTGCTCATTTCTCTTCCTACTTTCTCCATGAAAACTGCTAACAGCAATAAACTGCTGAAGTAGTTTTAGTAATAACCTAAAAACTAACTGAAGAGAAGCCTCCACATGTAACCACTTCTGTCCAAAATGAAAACTAATTTGAGCTGTTTGTAGGAACAGTAAGACTCTCCTGTGGAATCTAGTTAGTACTTGTTTTCAGGAGTAGTATATTTGAGGTCATATAAATTAACCACAAAGGGTGGGGATTAAGAAAAAGCAACTTTGTAATACATATATTTTATTGTTTCTGTTTGATTTTTCTGCTTCTTCTGAAGCTCCTAGTTCTGGCTACTCAGAGAGCAAACATGGGAGTGTTTAGTTTGTAGATTTGAAAAAGTCTTTAAATATCTTTTAATTTTGTTAAATGATAGTGTTCTCATCGGTTAACAAGTATTATGCTGTCCTTTCACCTCTGTGATGGAGAGTTTTTTCTAGGCCTGTCAGTAAACCATTTCAGCAAGCAGGTCGCAAGCAGCAAATCACCTGTGAAAACTCTGCCTCTTGTGCTGGCAGATCAAGTTCTGCAATGGTCTAGATCAAACTAACTGACCAATTAATGTTTCCTTCGCTTATTGGTAGTACTAGGTTCCTTCAGAGGAAGATACCTGGACTGAATTTTGAAATACAATTTAGTCATGGTG
This sequence comes from Anhinga rufa, assembly GCA_013400875.1. Lineage (NCBI taxonomy): Eukaryota > Metazoa > Chordata > Aves > Suliformes > Anhingidae > Anhinga > Anhinga rufa. The sequence continues at coordinate 3,816 of VZTV01082049.1, read as the reverse complement.
AGGACTGATTGTATGGTGATTGCAGACTGAAAAGCTGCAAGCTAGATATATAGATTTCAGCGCTTCATTTTGCAGATTCTGAAAAAAGTCAGCAGGTGTTGCTTTCTCCTCTGCCCCCAATAATTGCTTTCCCTGTCTGTGGCCTAAGATACAGACAAGCAATTGCAAGAGCTTCATCTATATTCAGCCAAGGAGGTGGTTTTCTTTTTGTCCTCATGTGCTGCTTCTGGTTGGCTGTTTTTTGAACAGTGTAACGTGTCATGCAGCTCATATTACTAGAAAATGCCCATGTAGAAAGTGAAAAAGCACATACCAGGCCAAAATTAACACGTTTCTGCATCTCTTTGTGTGGCTGAAAGGGGCAGATGGTTTCTGCCACTCAGATCACAGCCTGGCAGGAGGCCAAAGAAAAAAGCTCAGAAAGAAACATGAGGAAAACCTGTTGTTACCATGAATAAAAGGGAGCAGAACCTGAGTTATTCCTGTAGCTGTGCCTGTAAACAATCCTAGTTTCATCAGGAGTGTTACATCAGCAGCTTGTTCATTCTTCTTATTTCCCTTGCATAGTAGCTTCTCCGTTTGCCAAAGGCCATGTGGCATTGGGAGGGTTGTCTGACTTGCCCAGAGGCAGAGGGGAGCAGATTTTCTTGGCTACTTCTCATGTATTCTTCTATGTAGAAACTTTGTCCACTCTCTTACAGCTATGTGGGTTTTCTGCTTCCCCTTCAAAAGGGGGCTATTCCAGAAGAAGCGTTTGCTATTTACTACTTCTTTGATACCGCCCTCCAACTTCTGCATCTGCAGAGAGCTGTTCTGCCAGGCTCACTGGAGGGGTACAGCAGTGTGATACGAGAGATCGTGAAAATTTGACACTTTATGCAGAAAATATCTGCAAGATGCTTGGAAAAAGCATCTGCAGCATAGGCAATGGGACACGCTCTTTCCAAAAGCCGTGGTATCTTTGTCTTTTTCTTTCTCTCTGGCTCCACAGACTTAAAGCAAACGTAGGTAATGAACTGCAGAAAGGGTTTCCTGAAGCATGGAGTTTGACATTAATTTGGAAAAAAGGCTTTGGACAAGTCCTGTAACAGAAGCAGAAGCTCTCACTGCAGCCCTAATTCACCGGGTCCACAGATGAGAATGGAGTGCTTGCTGATCTTACGATACATTTAATCTATGTTTAACATCTGCCTGAATTCTGCTTGTCTTGTTTGAGGTCTGTGCTTCTTCCTAAATAGTTCTATGAATCTGTAGCAAAACTTGATTACACAGCAGGAAAAATAGGTTTCAGCTGACAACCTCCCTTTCTTTTTAAAGATGAACTCAATCTTGAGACACAATCGAGAGCCCATCTCTATTCCTGTGTTTCACTTCTTTTTTTTCTGCTTTTTGTTGTTGTTTCTGGAGGTTCAGGAAATTGGAGAATGTGCCTTCCCTACGCTGAAAGCAACAGCCTAGCTATCCACAAAGTTTTCCCCCACAAGGTTGCTGGATAAGTCATTTTTTATTCTTTCCCTGCTCCTGTTTTTCTGCCTGCCGCTTACCAGTTTGGCCTCTTGTGGAACCCTTTAAACAAAGTTTCTCTGGTTTGTGGTCAGATATTCCCAAAGACAAGCATGCTGTTTCCAAAACAGAATAGCCTGAGTCTCAGAGTAGCAAAATAGTTCAAAAAGAGCTGAAACCAGCCAAAACCAGTGAATTTTGAGGCTCTACTCCATTGTCCCGTATTTAGCTGTCTTTGCACATATACTGTTGGAAAAAAACTAGTGGCAAGCAAGAGGCCAGGGGACAAAGTAGCACTGATTATGGAAAAGGCACTTTCTCCCTTGAATCTGAAGTAATAAAGTGCCATTACTCTGTTGGTGATACTCTAGTTTCATCCTTCCTGAAAAGCAGTTCATCTGCTGTGATCAGCTTTCTCTTGGCAACCTTCATGCAGTACAGTTAAGGCAGAGAAAGATGGCAGTGTCTGTCCCCTGAGCCCCGTCCTGGGAGTGACAGCAGGCCTGTGAAGTCACCAGTGATGAGTAGTACACATCACAAGGGAGGAAAAATTAACCCATTAGCAGGCTGAATTCAGGATTGTTTCCAACAGTCAGAGGAAGACCATCAGGTCATTACACTGGGTGTGATAGCTGTGATGTTTCTGTGTTGGCTTTGTCTGCAGGGTCTCTGGCAGTGTTTTATCTGAACAGGAAGTGTCTGAGAGGTGTTTTGACCTTAAAGGAGAAATTATCTGTCTCTGAGGAGCTCTGAGCAGCAGCCTCTGCTATATAGCCAGTTATTCCAGTACGAACATCTGGGAAAGGTATTGAATTTTTTGGTGTATAGCTTGAAGTTGCTGTACAAATAAAACTTTCCAAATGTCTCAAAGTCTTGTTTGCAGAAATTATTTTCTGTCTTCAGAGATTTTTGGTTTTGTTTTAACATGAAACATAAATTGCTGTGATGCTTGGATACTTTGGAAAAGCTTGCAGTTCCTTCTGCCCTGGTCCCAAAAGGTTTTCTTTGGTGGGTTTTCTGGTGTATGCTGTGCATGTGTGTTATTGAAGTTTGTGTTTAGTGTTGCTATGGCAACCTCTGAAGTTTTAAATAGCAACTGTCATCCTCAGGCAGACATTTTGTTTTTTGTGATAAGCATATGTGCTTTTTGTTTACTCCCAGTGTCAGTTTTACCTGACAGCAGGGGCAAATTTGGCAAATAATGACTACTTGGAGAGTTTTCTGAGGGTGGAGTTGCTGGCATGCAATTGCTTTAGGGATTGCATCAAGCGGTTGCGCTGACATTTCAAAAATGGGAGTCATCATTTAATGGATAATGACTGGACCTTGTTGTCCTAAGGATGAGATGCATAAGCAGGTAGGTGAGAGGGATGGTTAATTCGTGCTGAAGGGTAAGGACAGTGAGTAGGCAGGGAATATATTCTTATTCTGGAGGATGCTAGGCTGTACCTAGGAGTGCATGTGCTCTCCTTGGGCATAAGGTGTAGAAAAAGTGAAAACATGCACAAGACAACCAGATTTTCCCTCTTTCTCCTTCACAATGTCAGATACCAGGTTTCAGATGGATTCTTTAAAGATTTGTTTTGTTGATAAAATTTAGCTTTCACCTTCACCATTCTCATAAAATGAATAAAAATGATAAAACAAACCCTTATCTGACCTACTTAACAACATGGTAGTGATTTAAGTTCCTTCACATAGTAAAACTTGGGGTTGGGAAAGGTTTGCATATGTTGTCCAACTGTTCTTTGAGCCTTGTGTTTGACAGTGCCTTATGTCTGGGAACGCTATGTAAAATCTTACTTGTTCCTATGTGTGCTGTGTTACCAAGTCATGTAAATGGGTCATCATTTGGGGGACCTACTGGGACTCAGCCCTAACTGGGTAACTTCTGCAATGAAAAGGGATTTTACGCCTGTTTGAGTGAGCCACCTTCTAAAATTAGAAATTACTTAGCATGCTGTGGGTGTCGTCAAACAACGACTTCCTTTAAAGTCTCTGTAACTGCACTAGTTTCTGTGACTTCTTTGTAGAGCCATAGGGCAGGCTAGCTTCCCTGTGCAGAATGTAGAGGCATTGTAACACTTGTAACTTGTGACAGACTGTTTTCATGTTGACTACTTTGCAGTGTTAGCATTTCACCTGATGAGCTTGTATTCCTAGCTGCAAAGGACAGAAGAAGGTTCAGATGAAAATTGTTGTGTGGGTATTTCTCAATTGATGTCTCCCTCACGATTGTTAGTAACTGGTAACCTTTCCTTTGGTTTATGCTTTGGTACCTTTGGCATCTCAGGACCGTTGCCTCTCTTGAAC
>VZTV01082045.1:0-11575 GCA_013400875.1 Anhinga rufa | reverse complement strand
TTTGTTTGTTTGTTTGTTTGTTTCCACTTCTTTTTCTTTTAGGTTATGTTCACATCACCAGATTAAAACAATATATTTGGATTGAAACCATCATGGAGGTTTCTCTTTCCTTTTTGGTTTTGTTCAGCTGCCAGAGAGTAGTTTCTTTTAGTGAGCACCTCAGGAATGATTAGTACCTTCCCACAGGCAGAGGCCTACGCACATCATTGGCACATAGCCTGTTTACAGCCTCACATGACATTACTGGGCAGTAAAAGAGTCTTTTCACTGTGAACACTCCTTAGCTAACACAAATGCTCACATCATTTGACAAAGGTTTTCTGATTTCCAAGGTGTAATGAGCAGTTTTGAATTAGCAACACAAAGTCAAATCTTCCTTTGCCAGACCTAGTATGGTGAGTTGATACCTACTTTGGTCACTTCTTCTCTCTACTTTTTTCTTACTGCATCCAAAAAGCTCTCAATATAGTATTATGAGGAAAGAGTACTGCCTCCTAAATGCTTCTTTTTGCCTAATTACTTTCTAATTGCACCCAAAGGTAGTATCATTATCTGCCCTATAGGAAGCTCTAATTTGATCTGAATTTTCTCAGCAGCTTGTAAGATCTTGTCTCTGTTTGTTACTGGGGAATGTTGAAGGGAATGGTAAAAGATCAGCTTCTCACAAAATTCAGTCTTGTGCCAGATGACCACCTATGTCTTTGTTAACTGCATGTTAACCAGAAAATCTCTGGGTTTGTTGCATTCATTTTCAGGTCTGACCTTGCACTGGACAAATCTAAAAGAAATTCCAGAAGCTTCCTTTCTCACCTCCTTTTCTTATCTATACAGCAGTTACTAGACTTGTTGGTTGACTAAGCAATTGCACTATCTGTTCTTTGTTGGAAACACTCAGCACAATTCCAGGGATACATTTTGCTTCTGAGCATCAAGAAAGTTTGAAGCCAAAACTCCTCAGAAACCTTGGTCATAAAACTGAATTTAACTCATCCTTTTTTTAAAAAAAATTAAATTAAAACGTACTGCATCGGGTAACCACTCTCAGGATTTCTACCCTGTCAAAGGAGAACATTTCCACTACAAATCAATTGATTTCCCCAAAGTACCTATAGCCTGAGTCTTCATGATTCTCTTCCTGAGACGATCTCAGAACTACTGATAGTGAAATCTTGACAAAACTGCTTCATGACAACTGTTGTTCAAGTGCACAGTTTTATCCTGAGATAAATATGAGCTAATATAAGGATTCTTATTTCATAATGGATGCACAATAGATGACATCCCATTGACCACTGAGTAAGAGCAGCTAGATGTTGGGAGGCTCTGTGCTAGCTAATCCTACAGTAAGATATGGGGGGCATGCTCCTGGTAGTATATTTCTAAACCCATGGACAGATAGACATCTAGATGCACCTTCACAGATTAGCAGTCCACACTGAAATTAGGTGCAGGTAATCTGTTACCTTTGCTTACATATGCCCAGCATAAGTCTTCTGGAAGCTCCACAGGTTCTGGGTGGAGGCTGCTATTGTTCCAGTTCTCTAGAACTAAGTGGACTTCAGTCACTTCTTTAATAATTTATGAAGGGCAGCTGTTATACCTGCCAGTTTCAGAAGGACTTAACCCTACCCAAACAATATTTTAATAACTTTTTTAACAATTTTCACTTCCTCACTGTTGTAAATTATTATGGTGATTATTAGTATTTAATGTCACATTCCAATAGTGTCCAGAAAATGCAAAATTAAAGTAGAAAAAGACATGTAAAGCTAGGTGGGTTGTGAAGAACTAAGGAAGGTATTTGAAATGTGGACAAGGAGGGGCAGATCAGCAAAAACCTGAGATCTGAGCTGCTGACATACTTCCTGATTCTTTCTTCCCAGAAAGGGAAACTACAATCAACATCTTCGAAAAGCCAGTATATTCCAAGCCGGAATTGTCCTTCCTTTCATGGAGTGTGTCTCCAATTTCTAAAGTTTGCCTAATTAAAAAGAATAATCTTTAGTTAAATTTTATACAGTACTATTTAAAAATTGTTTGGTTTAAAAGCTCAAACTGGATTAATTTTCTAAGACAAAAAGCAGCTATAATATTCTTAAATTTTGTTACAAGTATGTATAAGGTGATTCTGCATGGTTTGCTTAGCAGCAAGTTTTATGCTACACCTGAATTTCTTTTTAGTGTAGCTGTTGAAATCAAAATGGAAACATACAAATTCAGAGAGACAGACTTGACTCCTGCTGCAGTGCAGAAAGCAGAGTTTGAAGTCACTATGCAAGGAATGGGACAGGCCCAGAAACGTGTTTCTATGTCATTTTTTGCCTGTGTGTTGGTCAGAAAGGCAAGCATAAATTAAAATAAAACTGAGATTAGCTAGAGGACTTTCCTTCTATCCCATCTCCAGCTGTAGTAATGGCATTGGATTGGTGCTTTGAGGGAAGGCCATTTTCAATAATGTTTTTAAATTAATAGAACCATAGAGTCATAGAATCATTTAGGTTGGAAAAGACATTTAAGATCATCAAGTCCAACCATTAACCTAACACTGCCAAGTCCACCACTAAACCATGTCCCTGAGCACCACATCTACATGTCTTTTAAATACTTCCAGGGATGGTGACTCCACCACTTCCCTGGGCAGCCTGTTCCAATGCTTGACATCCCTTCCCATGAAGAAATTTTTCCCAATATCCAATCTAAACTTCCCCTGGTGCAACTTGAAGCCATTTCCTCTTGCCCTATCACTAGTTACTTGGAAGAAATAAACACTCACCTTGCTACAACCTCCTTTCAGGTAGTTGTAGAGAGTGATAAGGCCTCCCCTGAGCCTCCTTTCCTCCAGACTAAACAACCCCAGCTCCCTCAGCCACTCTAGGCCTTTCACCAGCTTCATTGCCCTTCTCTGGGCATGCTCAATGTCTTTCTTGTAGTGAGGGGTCCAAAACTGAGCACAGTATTTGAGGTGCGGCCTCACCAGTGCTGAGTACAACGGGACGATCACTGCCCTGCTCCTGCTGGCCACACTATTCCTGACACAAGCCAGGATGCTGTTGGCCTTCTTGGCCACCTGGGCACACTGCTGGCTCATGTTCAGAATTATGGGATATGTGCTATAATCATATAACTTCATAGATTGTGTTAAAATGGGAGTGTTGATCATGCCATGGATTCTACCTCTAATCATGAGATTGCTGTAACTAAGATGAATTTGTTAAGCAATGATTAATTTTACTCAGAAAGCTTGTATATGAACATTTTAAACTGAAGCTATAGGGCAGATTGCGTTGCTTTGTGGTCTTTCCAATAGCAGGGATAAGGAATTATTCAAAATTAAGACCATGATTTTGCCACAGAACCACAATGCTAAAAATAAACAAGCAAACTTTAACTCTTTGCTTTGCTTTCCCTACGTAAAAATGGATTTAGAAGCACTGAAGTGGAAAAGACAATAGTGATTCCAGGGAGCAGTAGCTTCCTAATCATGACAATTCTGGACGGTAAAACTGCTATAGCAGAGCCCACCATGCTTGACAAGGTGTCTTTTGACAGGAGCTTTGCATCCAAGCAATGGTTCTTGCATGACTTTGGTACTATAAATGGAAACAAATGGGACCTGAAGTTAGAATGGTGCAGATATTTGATACAATACTATAGTAATGTAGTAGAGAATAGTATTAAATACTTGGATCTGAACAGAACCTACACTTTCAGATTCAGATCAGTCCCTCAATATACAGGTAAGAGACTTAGCATTTAGTCCTTTTTTAAGGATGTAGTTTGTGTGCAATACATGAAATGGCCATTAGCTAGTTTGTGTGACTTCACAACTCAATAACCTCACCAAATTTAAACTTTAGGTATGTCTACTAAAATATTTCTTCCTTATTTTCAAACACCATTACCTGGGAAATGTATTCTAAATGCTTATATTCAGCCAAAAGTGAATCTTCCCAGATTCTGTCTCTTTTGTTTTTTCTGCTGAGAAATAAAAGCACTTTACTTTGGCTGTTATGAAATCTTCTAAGTCTCTTTCAATTTGGCAATGTCCATAAATGTGTTATCTTTTGTCAAAGACCTTAGCACTGGCTTTAGTCTTAGGCTAGCTATACATGTAAAGTCTATAGGTTCATCTGTAATTTTGATTCAATGTCTCAGTCAATTTGAGAAGTGGGCACCATTCGATTGGTTTAATTGGACTATATACATGACCCTTTGTTTTCATCAAAGAAAAATGGCTTTTGACAATTTTCAGATGAAAATCATATAAATAAACATAGTTAAAAACATTTGAAGTAAAGCCAAATGATTTATTTTTTTAAGTATTTATTAATTTTCTATTGCATGTGGACATAGTTACTGCCCCTGACTCACATACACAACTTCTTAAATAGTTGGAGTAAGTCAAATTAATAGAATAGAAGCAAAAAGCATGTAAGTAGCAGAGATCAGTGCTTAAATAGAATCTTAATCTAACAAAATAATGTGTTTGGTTTGACAATTATTTTAATTGTGTGAAAATATTGTGGATTTTGGTGAATTTGTCTTGTAAAGCAAGTTATTTCCACTGGTAAAAGTTTGCATGGTAAAGTTGTTTAGGAGGAGATTATTATAATCACTAAGATAAACATCTCTCACCCAGACTTGAGAAGGGTAATTCTGCAGTAACTGGTCTTGACTAGTTGAAGTTGGAGTTTACCCTGACTGGCCATTTGTTGAAAATATAAGCATATGGTAGTGTTATCAGTGGTGTTCAAATCACTAAGGAAAACAGCATCTAGATAAGAATTTAACATTCTAAGCCAAGAGAACAAAACACTTCAAAGACATATTTCCTAAAGATTACAGCATTTATGAATGCAGGTCCCTCTGGGAAATTAGAAAGATTTATGCTCTTGGATCCCCAAGGCACATTTGAAAATTCCAACTTTCACCTGTACAAAGGAGACCAAGTCCTATCCTGTGCATCCGATATGATGTGAGCTACACCTAACCTATCTGGGGAGGCAGGAAGGAATTCAAGGTATTCTTGACACCAAAGCACTTTATCCTACACGGAGCAAGCACCCTGCTGATACCCGTGAGTAATACTAGGATTTATAGCTGATCGTGCTGGGAGTAAGTGACCTGTCAAGATGCCTAAATAGCATGAATTTCCATGATGACAGACTTTCATGGAAAAAGTAGGCATACCCTTCAGGAATGATAAAATCTTAATAGTCAATTTATTAGTTTCAGGCCCAGTTATTAGTTCCAGTAGTACCTGTCTGACCTTTCTGCCTCTTAAGGGAAAAAAAAGCAACTATGCTGCTGTCACTGATGCTTGTGTACACTGCAAACGTACTGCCAGTCTTGCTCTGATTGCTGTGGCCTGAATTGTTCCCTCCCATAGCTACCTAATGAGTCCATCCTCTGCATATAAGCCCTTCATTCTGGGTTCTCTCTCACTGCACAATGACTTTGCAGCTTAATAGTTGAACTCTGGTCTTTGATCTTAAGACCATTGTTATTAGTCACTGGAGTAAGAAATCAAAACCAGTTCCAGCCATCAGCCAGGAACTTAGGACTCTCTTTTTCCCCTGCAGTACTATCAGGTTGAACCATCATGCTTCCCCATGCATGCTGTATTTCTGGGTTAATTTCCCTGCGTACATGGCTAACAGCATGTATTTCAGCAATAGGAAAGATGGAGACAGTAACGTGCTCACCCAGGTTTATAAGTTAACAGTCAGGATGCTCTCTTGAGAAAAGGGTTTGGACTTAGGCTATGGAAGAGGTTGAACATAGAGCTTGTACTTTCTGGGTGAGTCGTCTGACGAGCTGACTGTACTGCCAATGATCAGCACACCTAGCAACATCTGGTTTTGGAAAACTAAAGTAGCTACACGTACATTTTAAAAATGAAGAGGGGCACTTAAGATACTTTTAACCTGACTCAGTGTGCCAACCCAACAGATCTCCCCAGGAAATTGATGTGCCACTCCACTTATATTTGGATCCCTATTAACTTACGTGAGAGCTGGGTGGTTACTTGCATAGGCCAGAGCAGCCTGGTAATGCTCAGGAGGAGTGTTGAAAGAACAAAACAACAAAGGCAATGGTCACAAAAGGAAATATTTAAACATAAGAAAAAACTATTTTACTGTGAGGGTGGTAAAACACCACCTGTGGACTCTCCATCCTTGGAGATATTCAAAACCTGACTGGACAAGATCCAGAGCAGCCCCTTCTAGTGGATTCTGTTCTAGGGGATTTAAACTACAAAAAGAGGGAAGGAGCTGGCTTTTAAGAAAGAATTAAACCCAAGGGCTGGAGAGCTCAAAGCAGTGGAAATCGGAAAGAAAATTTTTAAATCAACACTTTGTACGGACTTTACAGTGTGAAGTAAGCAGAGATGGAAAGGCTACAGACAAAAAAGTTAAATACGCTTCTACAGTTACTTTCATTGTCCTAGGCTACAGTGCAATAAAGGACTAGTTAGCTGGTCAGCCAAACTGGCAAAAAAGCGATTACTGCTATTGTGGAGGGAGTACACATAGAGTTATAATGAAGAAATTTTCCCTATTTCATTCACGTAGCTTTGAATGGAAGTAAGTTCTAGAGCTTGAATTAATTTTTTTTTCTTTCCTTTGGATTTTCTTCAGCTACAGAGAACAGAGTACTGAATACGTATCTTCACTTTCTTGCTCAATTTCACAGCCTATCCAATGTTTCAAATGCAGTTAATAAACCTTGTTGTTAGCAATCCATCACTACTGGAAGTGAATGCAAAAGAGGACTGGGATAAAATGGTTAGTTACACACTGAAATTCTCTGTTTGCAGCAAACATTACAAGCCAGTAAAGGAAGACTATTCTGAGCAAGAGCGTGCTTCCACCATTCTTTTATTCTGAATGGTTATTCAAATACAGCATTATTTTATCCTGAATAATTTCGGTAAATGGGGGAGTTATCTTTAGATTGAGTCCTAAAAATAATCACAGAACGGTAGGGGTTGGAAGGGACCTCGAGAGATCATCTTGTCCAACCCCCCTGCGTGAGCAGGCACACCCAGAGCAGGGGGCACAGGACCGCATCCAGGCGGGTTTGAATGTCTCCAGGGAAGGAGCCTCCACAGCCTCTCTGGGCAGCCTGTGCCACTGCTCTGGCACCCGCACAGGAAAGAAGTTTTTCCTCATATTTAAGTGGAACCTCCTGTGTTCCACCTTGTGCCCATTAATGATTTATTTATGGAGTGTAGCAAATAATTATGTAAGATTTTACTGACATTTCCTGATCACCTTTTCTCAGTCCTTGGATAGAATGTTAATATATGTCAACAAAGCACTCCTCTGCATAATGAATGTTGGTAAAAAAATTTTATGATATATGAAACTTCAGGTGGGAGTATCCCTCTTGTTTTTGATTCACTCTTGTTTCTTTATTATTACTTCTTGCAGATCCTTCATACCATTCTCTAAACAGTCAGTTTCTTTCTGAACTTTCTCAATTTAGCACCCTTTTCCTATTTGATTACATAGAGGTGTACATTTAGCTATAAATAGCACATGAGATGTAGTTCAGAAAGATTGAAGGAGATCAAACTATAGGCATTGGGTGAGGTCAATCTTTGTAAGAATGTCTTCTGACAGAATGGAACTACCTTGATATGGCAGGGAAATCTTAGATGCGTAATGGGAGATTTCAAGAACTGGAAAATAATCTGAGAACTCTCTCACACTAACATGTCATTAGAAAAGGCTGTAGAACAAATCACTTAAAGAAATAGTAAATAACTGCCAGGGCATAGAATGGTCATTCAAGAATTTTAAACAAGAAATTCCTCACTTGAAAATTGTGATGCATAATCTATCTATCTATCTATCTATCGTTTTAATCAGTCAGGAGAGCAGAAGATGACAGAGATGCCACCAGTTTTTAAAAACTACTTCAGGGATGATCTGAGGAACTACCATATGTAAAGTCTGACTTTCAAGGGTGGCAAACTGATTGAAACTATTGTAAAATAGAATTAGTAGAAATTTTAATAAATTAAAATACGAGGGAGAATCAACATGTATTTTGAGAAAGGAAATTGCATAGCAAATATGGCAATCATGAGGCTGAGCTAGTGATTCTTGCGTATTTGTATTTGTAAAATGCTTCTTGGAGAAAGGGACCTTACTAAAAGCTCTCAAAGAAGTTAAGCTGCCATGGAACGGGAGCAAAGATCATCCATGGGCTAGCAACTGGATGGGAGACCCAAATAAATGATCATTTTTCACAAATAATAAAGAAAATAGCCAGTGGGGTACCACTAGATCTACAGAGGTCCAGATCCTGCTGTACAAGCTATTCACAAATGACAACGAAACGGTGTATACTGAAGCAGGAAAGTTTGCAGAAGATAAAAAGTTGTGCAACAAAGTCACAACTAAAGCAGACGGCAAGGAGTTGAAGAAAGATTTAACCAGTGCTGAGCAGCCAGACAGTAAACCCTCTCGTATAATGCATGCTTAACAAATTCAAACAAATGCACTTGAAAGAAAAATACAAAACAGAGAGCTCTTAGCTGTTACTATTCATGAAAGGGATTTGGGAGTTATTTGGATAGGCAGCACCATGCTCTGTGGGAAGAAAAGACAAACTGAATATTAGAATTATTTTCTTATGAAGTGAATAGAGAACAAAACAGGAAAACATCACGATGCTATTGTACCAATCTTAAATCTCAAATACATGTGCTTCTGGTCATTCATCTCAAAGACCAATGTAGTAGCACTAGATAAGACACAGAGAAGTTAAACAGTAATGATCAGAAACAATTAATAGGTTCTATACAAGTGAAACCAAATAGGACATTCCTTCATTGAAAAGAGGATTAAAGGTGGATAGGGCATAAAACAGTGGTATAAAGATGGTGATTCATTGTTTCTCAGAAGTGCAAAAGCTCCATAAGAATTTGAAACACACAAAAGGAAACACTTTTTTTTACATGTTGCTTACTTGAATTGCTGAACTCATTGCTAGAGAATGCTTTGGAAAACCAAAGTATAGATAGGTTTAAAAAGGGATTAGACAAATATATGGACGATATGTCCCTTGTTTGCTGTTGAATTCAGTGGTCCAAAATGCTTTAACGACTGATTGTCAGAAATAAGGACCACTTTGTATTATCCCATTTCTTACACTCTTTCTCTGAACAGTCACAACTGGTCACTGTGCAGAATGCTGAAATAGATGGACCTTTGGTCTGACCAGTGTGGCAGTTCTTACAGTCTTGTGACAGACACTTTTTCTTTGACTGTGTTCAGTGACATGCTGAGGCAACATCAGTTGAGCAATATGAGAAGTTCAGTATAAAAATAACATCCTTTTCAAAGTATTCTTTCCGTTTGTATCTACCACCCTTCTCTACTATGGCAAGCATTGCCAGTAGCTAAAAATACACAAGCCCATAAATAACACCAGCGCCAATCAAGTCTGGCAGTGATCTGCTTGTACCGTACTCATGCATATCATTTCTGTTATCACTTTTACCAACTTATAATTGGCAACAGCTTCCCCCAAGTACTCTGGTAAAAGTATGGCATTGCCACATACACTGAAAAGTAACAAAATCAGGCTTTGTTACATTAAAAGTAGAACTATGAATTCTTCAGTCAAAGACACCTTGCTAAACACATTCTGCTACAACGCCATTCCTATCAAAAAGAGGGATCAAGTAAATGGTGGTCTGATCATTACTGAAGGAGCATTGCAAAGGGAGACAGACAGTTGTGAAATTAATGGCTCCAAGATAAACAAATTCAAACCTTTATACCGTTGCACTAGGTTAGTAGGCAGGAGGAGCAAATTTTGCAATGCAGATATATTTGCCAGTGCAAACATGGTATTTACCACATTCTTTTAAATGGCTATCTTTGTTTTGGGAGTACCCATTTATTTTCACAGCATAACTACCTATAAGGTAAATCTACAATAGCTGTGATTATCCCAGAAGCATCATGTATTTGTGATACAGTAGCATATATTATAACACTGAAGAGTGGCAGCATATGTGGGAAATCAATTCATTACATTTCTCCAGTTCCAATGACTGCTGAACTGTGGCTACAGAAAGATCCAAAAGATTAAAATGGTTTTCCACCCCTAAAAGAACTGCCAGTAAGAAAGCTAAGCAGCCATTAGGTGGTGCCTAGGCATTAGTATAGAAAGGGAAGGACTTCCTATCCTGTGCATTCATTTTTGCAAAAGAGCCAGGAGCATGTGTATACTTATGTGCATGTTTATCTGAAGAAGCTGTCAACAACAGCCTACCAATTTCTATAGCAAGAATGCATTGCACAGAAATAAATCAGCATGCAAAATCAGACACTATATTCAAAAAGTGCATAAAATTAGTCTATTTTTAATGCATGCTAAAATATGCCTTTTGCTATTTAGGTTGAATAAATTAAGCTGCTACTTTCCATGTAACCCCATGACCTCCCAGGGCTTTTATTTTCAGTACCGTGTTTTGAAAAAAAAAAAAAGACATTCCCCTTAGGATCCCTAAGTTCTTCTGCTCTGAATGATCTGAACTGAGATAGCTGGAGGCAAGAAACAGCACTGTTCCCAATTATGAAACCATTCACTGTACTGGTATTAGAAAAGTACCATTTAATTGTCATTCCATAAACATGTCCATAAATGGCTAAAGATTTCTTTTGCCAAAAAGTTTTTGTTTCATTTTGTAAAATGCATGGTCTTGAGATTAAACTATTATAAAACTGCATAATATGTCCTGCGTTTAAAATGCAACTGATTAACAGAACATGTATCTCATATTAAACTCGTATTTCTGATTTTGTTGCCTAAATAAGACATATACTCTGTTCATCTCTTTGATTTAAACTTAAGACAAGCCTGTAAAAGTAACATATATACTGAAGATCTCTGGGGTTCAGTCGCAGTGGACTGAACGTCTGACGTCTTCTGAACATGGTTTCTGAGCAGTGTCAGGTAGAGGTGAGAGAGCACCTGAAAATCCTGAGTCTGAAGGACCCAGTTAAGAAATTATGGCCATATATTAAATCAAATAATTAATATGAGTAAGCACCTGCTGGCTCAGTTGTCACTGCTGAGGTGATGGTTAAGAATGAAAAAAAAAAAAAAGATAGTTCTTTTTCTCTGAAGAACTTCCTGGGAACTGAAATATTTGATATAGATGAATGACTTGCTTTGTTTTATATGTTTTGAAGTTTAATATCATACCATTCCTTCTGTTGTATTATTCTGACATTAAGAATAACTTTTTATTATCCTTCCTGCACAATAATGTATACTTAATCTACATCCCTCTGTCTTATGGTGTATTGATGTGCAGAAGACTACAGACCTGTATCTGAACAGATAACAGGTATTCCACTTGGTGAAAACATTTATAATGCAGAGCCCAACAAACTAACAATGAGAAATTATCCTAAGGATTCAAAAGTAAGTTTTTTCTAATCATTTAATGGTTACTGAACATATCTTAAAATTAGTTATTTTACCATCATTTATTTCACACACAGTGTTCTTTGTTTTTCTACACCTGTCATGGTTTTGGGCAGGA
>VZTV01082034.1:6735-17371 GCA_013400875.1 Anhinga rufa | reverse complement strand
TGGATTTTTGAGGATCCAGTTTGTGTAGGTGATCTCTAACCCAACCCTCCTTAACCAAGGGGAAGTCCTCCTTTCTCCAGATTTTCCTCTCTCCTCTGGGGGCTGGGGTGCCTGAGGGTCAGCCATAGCAGTGAAGACCGAAGCAAAGAAGGCATTCAATAACTCCTTCTCTGCATCCTGTGTCACCAGGGCCCCTGCCTCGTTCAGCAGTGGGCCCACTGTATCCCCAGTCTTACTTTTACTGCTGATGTATTTAAAGAAGCCCTTCTTGTTGTCCTTGCCATACCTTGCCAGACTGAGTTCCAAGCGGGCCTTGGCCTTCCTCGTCACATCTCTGCATACCCTGAAAACATTCCTATAATCCTCCCAAGTGGCCAGTCCCTTTTTCCACATACTGTGAACCTCCCTCTTCCATTTGAGTTTCACTAGAAGCGCATTTGAATGTCATACTTTCCAAAAGACAGTATTTTAAGTATTGAATTTACCAGTTTTAACTTATATGTTACTTATGTGAGTGATGTGTTTTTTTGTAATGACAGGTACAAGGGATATTACTTGTACAGCACATGTGGGCAAGCGGAGAGAAAACTGAAAGTCTGAATCTTGAAATGGAAAAGCTTGTACAATATTGTCAAGATAAGGACTAAGACTGTTATAAGCAGGGATTTGTAGGTATGAGAGAGAACTCAATATCCTTAATATTGGCAGATGCTTCTCTCTGAGTGGCTGTCATTAGTCTGTAAGCATGTAAAGATCAACTGTCATCCTTTACTTTGGAAAGGATGACTTTGGTATATGAAAGAAATGCAGCCAAGATGATAGTGGGCTCTCATCACTAAGCTATATAATATATAAATAAGATAATTTTGATTTAAAAAAGAAGCTGTTAGTGTTTTAAGAAATTGTCAGTGCCTCGTGTTAGTTCAGAGAGATTTGCTACAAATAGATTCCTCTGCAAGACTCACATGCATGGGAGCACTCTTCTATTACAAGAAGTTGATCAAAGAGAAAATTGAGAGACAGACTACGGCTGTAAAAAAATTGCCAGCAGTTGATGGAGTGTCATCAGGTGTAGCTGATCGACTACCAGTAACTAGCTATGCACTCTTCTCTTAAACCAAGACACTGCTAATGGTTCAGGTGTAATAGGGAGGAGTTTCAAAACCTCATTTACTAGCAGGCTTAGCCAATAGTTTTAAAAAGCTAATGGTCCAGAATGGGCACTCTGATTGCATTTGGGTTTGGGGAGGCTCCCTCTTGCCCGGAGGCTCTGTGAGGCAGTTTGTCTCAGAAAAACTGCTCCTCCTTTGTCAGGGATGTGCCCTTACCCACAGTCTGCAGCTGTGTGTCTTCAGTGAATATTTCACACCTAGGTCTTGTCTTGATGGGAAAGACTGAAAAGTGGTATTTTTGGGATGCTGCTTGAAAATGTACAAGGTAGTAGGATATATACTAGCAATAAATCTGTAAACCAATCCCAAAATAGGTATTTTCACAAATTTGTGTATGGTATGTCTATACTCACCAGGACAGGTCACTAAATGAGTTTCCCCTGCTTGGCTTGACAAAGGATGAAGGCAGGAAAAAAGCAAAGCAAGAGAAGCTAGTGATGTGCTAAAGTCATGCTAGTTGCATAAGCTTCTAATTGTGTTTAGATGGGATGGACGAGGAAGGTATGTCCTGCCACTGTAATGCTGAACTAAGCAAATAGAGAAGCTTTTCTGCCTGGACAGAAGTGGATAATGAAAACTGTCATTGCACAAGTCCACTCTGAACAATTATGGTATCTGGTTCTGACATTACTATGTTCAAGACTTCAATTTTTCTCAATTTTTCTCAGTTAATTAGGTAAAAATTCATAACTTCTGTTCATTACTGTGTTAGCCTATATGTTGGAAGGGATGAATGAAAAGAAATGCATGAGTGTAATCTTAATTAATTACTAGAGACTCAAGAAAGCTTTAGAGGCATGTAGAGGATTCTGAAGACTGTCCTGAAAGAAACATGGTTCCATTAATGGCTAGGTAGATTTGCAGTAAAAGCAATATTCTTCCTGCAGTTTCAGTAGATTATGCTCAGACTTGTCTTCATGATAATTTGAGAATAAACTTGACATTTATGGAAAATATTCAGGCAGTAACTGAATAATTTTGATTTTGAGAGAGAGAGATCCTTTCAGTGTTTCCCCCCTCCCACCTTTAAATGTCAGAATGTTTTAATCTTCAGTATTTTTATACCTGGAAGGGATATTGGAAACCTCAGAGAACATCATGATTGATATTTTTACTGATCAACTTAGAGTGCAGAGAATCTTGAAATCAACCTAGAGATATAAAACAGGAGATACAATATTGTGCTTCCAACAAGATGGTTTTCTGGTTTTACTTCTGTTTCACCAACCTTAATGATTTAAAACAAAATTTTAATACGTTTCTTGTTAATTGCTCTTGCAAGAGGATGACTATTTTATTCTTCTGTGACTTTTGGGAAACTGAGATACTGACTGAGCCTCGCTGGCTTGCCTTGGCAGGGAACTTGTTAGCTTTCTCCAAAGGAGGTAGGAAAGGATATCTGAGAATGCAGCCAAAAAATGGGAGACAGAATGAGCTGGAGTTCATTGTTCATTTCTGTTTAACTTCCTGCTAATACAAGTTTCCAGTAATGGATGAATTCCAATCCAGAACAGCCCATGTTGAGGACCTTCTGTTCAGAACCTGAAATTATCACTGCCTTTAATTTCTGTTTTATTTTTAAAGATTTTAAGTTATGTTTTCTAAATAGGTTAATTGTGTTCTCTAAGGCTTTAACTCTGCAGTTTCCATCGGTACTGAGGCACCATAAAGTTACTGATTATCCTAAAACACACCATCATTTGTTCAAAATTCAAACTCAAAATAAGATGACAAAAATGTTCTGACACATTAATGAGCTGCATGCTGGTTGTACCTGCACACTTCCATTTCTCTGCTTGTGACTATATTTTTAAAATATGAATGGTGCTTAAATCTTATGGCCAGCAAAGTACCCTGACAATGCATACCCTCTGCACTCTTCTGTAATTATAGGCTTTGCAAATGCTTCCCCGCACTCTTTCAGGAAGGTGGAAAACTGGTATGTGTTTTCTCTCTTTTTCAGGATTCTGTCTTGCTTTAAGAAGCACAGACCAGCCTGGCCTCAGCCTATGTAACTGTCTTGAAGTCAATGGAGTTACCTTATTTCACACAAGGTGAAACTCTAGACTGCGTTTTAATTCCCTTGGCCACTAGACTCCTGTGAATATTTAGTGACCTTGCATCTAGTTTGGTAAATCTCACATGTTCCAGGGTAGATCTTTGCATATGGTGACTGCATACAGAGCACAATTCAGGAAATGATATGCAACAGATGCACACACAAAAAAATCTTTTCGCTGTAATAGGTTTGGTGCTGGTCTACAAATGGTTGCTGTTGGAATATCCTGGGAATTGGGGTATTCCAAACAGGGCTGCAGCGGGCCCCACCTGGAGCCCTTGGTCACTACTGGATGGGGGCTAGGGAAGAATGCAGAATGATGTGTTCTTTTTTTATTACTAAAGTCTCAGCTGGTCCAGTTCTTGGCTTTGAGATTGGTCTTACATTACGGCAATATTACTACCCTGGACTGAGAAGATCATATTGAAATGATCCTCCAAGGGCTACTTGAAATAGCCTTCTGACCATTTTATCTCTGCAGCTTGACTTTAGCGGACTGCACCATTTCAGAAAAAAAAAAGAAGCATGAGCTGCCACAGTCAGTTACTCATCTAAAATTGCTAAATCAAAATCAAAATATGTAGACTGATGGGATGTTCTTTGTCAGATGAAATGAGATAAACCAAATCTGACACTGGTATAAATTGGCCCAGTGCTGGCAAAATCAATAGAAGTTGGCCTGCTTATTCCAGTAATCTATTTGGCTCAGTGCCTTGTGGTCTTGCCTCATGGGGCACTTGTATCACTAAAAATCACTACATTTTAAAAAACAGTAATCATACATGAAAGTAGGAAATATATATTGCTGAAAACCCTATGTCACCAAATGGCGCAGAAAACAGAACAGAGAAAAAAATATTTACATTGTTTGGTAATAGTTGGTAAAATCAAACACGTATTAAGATTCAAGGCAATTAAGAGAAAAGTTCAGTGGATTAAAATGTTGTCACAGGATAATGGTCTCCCATTGACAGATAAATTCTGAAGGTATTTGCTTTCAAGAAACAACCAGTAGCAAAATATTTAAAACATTAATTAGTTTCTACTGTACCAATGAATGAATCAATTAAAAAAGAAACAAAACAAACAAATTGGTGCTGGGATGGTGGAATTGTAACAGTTGAAACAAAGACCAATCTTTTAGTTGAAAAATAATTTCAAAATTGGCTGATTGGAGCTCAAACCTTGCTCACAGTGATAGCAAGGCAAGATGAGAGCCAAGGACAGAAAAATGCAGTTCACAAACTTGTGAAAAAATAGAAACCAGCTTAAAACTTAAAACAGTCCTAAAGTCATGTTTGTTTGTTTATTTGTTTCCTAAATGGCAGGAGGATTCCATGTTGCAATAAATATGTTGAAAACTATATCAGTTTGTCTACACATCCAGCCTTGCTCTCTTGTTCACATATGCCATGAGTATGGCAGTCATATTAAAAAATTACCTAGATTTGAGTCTTCATTTGTATAGTATATCCACGAAAGAGTAAATAGAATTATTTTAGGTTGATCTAATTTTAAAATCCATAGGATAAAGCTTATAGATATTGTATTAATAGTTGCCACAACACAGGCAAATTAAACTCATATTTACAAAGGTTCTTAGGTCCCTATCGCTTCAGGTGCCAAAATACAGATCTTCACAGTCCCTACTTTGCTGCTGCCTAATTTAGAAGGCATTGATTTTCTACCAGGATGGTTCTCAAGGCACACTGATTTCTGCCAGGAGGAATGTACAGAACCCCATAAGTTCTGATGTTGGCCAGAATTTGAATGAGAGACTTCATAAATTTGAAGTTCCTGTTCCTAAGATTTTGGAATAAGCCTTATAGATTGTACAGTGTGCTTGACCAACATCCTGGTAATGCCAGAGAAAGACTGCCATACCAGTGGGGAGATACCAGTATGTGAATAATTCTGCCAGAATTGGCAGAGACTTT
The DNA here is from genome assembly GCA_013400875.1 of Anhinga rufa. Lineage (NCBI taxonomy): Eukaryota > Metazoa > Chordata > Aves > Suliformes > Anhingidae > Anhinga > Anhinga rufa. The sequence continues at coordinate 12,203 of VZTV01082034.1, read as the reverse complement.
GACTCTCTTCCTCTTCCTATGGAGGCTTTTCTTCTGTTGATAATAATAATTATTCACTGAGATAAAAAGTAATTTGTAGCTTGATAGTGAGAAGGAAGGGAAGGAGAGTGTCTCTAAACTTGTTACAGGATATTTACCCATGATACCTGGGCTCTAGCCTCCATTCCAACAAATATTTATTTTTTTTTTCCATAAAGGGAAACTTCTTCCACAGAAATGACTGAGAAGAAACCCTTTCAAAACATCCAAAGATAAGCTGTTTGGTCATTCCTCGGCACATGAACATGTGTTTCTGGCTCCTAATTGAGAAGAGGAAGGACAAGAATCCCTTCTACAAATCCCACCTCAGTACCTTAGCCCTCAGACACCATGTAAAAAGGAGGGAGAGCTGACCTGAATGAGGAGAGGACTTTCTCATGAATTCCAAGCAGGTAGAAGTCCTAAGCTTGCAATAGTGAGCTGTAAACCCCTCTTCAATGTTTTCTCATTTTTAGTGTAGGCATTGCTGACTCAGCACACTGATATCCGCATACCTTTTTTTATGTATCTATATTTTTTCTACACTTTAAACAGTGGAGTCTAGCCATCTTATATAAGGGCACAGATGGCATCATGTTTTATGGCTTTTCTGACTAAAAACTTCCGTATTACTGAGTTAACACCTAAATTCTTACTGTGGATCTGGGCCTGAGATAACTTAGCTGGCTCAAACACTGCTTTATCCATAGAAAAGACCCAACTGGGATTTTAGACAGCCATTGAATTAATTCAGTACAAATTAATGTGCATAACTTGAGATAACATATAATGCACATGTCATTTCATTTGTGTATGTCTGTTACTCTAAAATATAAACTTTTTTCAGGTTGGTCACAATTGTATATTCTCAACTTTAATGTTGCTGTGCAAGAGAAGTATTAAAAAGCCATATTTTTAAAAAGACTATGGTAGTTACCGTTCACTTATGTACAAATATATATCTATCATATACAAGGAACATGTATACATAATGGATAATCTGGCAGAAATTAAGATATAAATAATGTTTTGTTTTCTTGATAACTCAAATAACTTGTTATAATACCATAATTACTGTAAACAGTTTAAAATAGTTTTTAAATCTATACAGAGATCTTTCTCCTCTATGTTTTCATATACATTCAAGAATAGAACTGTGAATAAAGTTCATAATAAAGTTAAATTCCAAGTCAGCAAAAAATTGAACTCTCTAGAGCCTATTCTCTGTGCTGCTACTGCATTAACAATGGTATGCTCATTTAGCATTTAACTGACGATTGTACTTGACATTATGTACAAAAAACTCTAATCATGAAAGCCTGAGTAATCTAAAACCCATCCCTGACAAGATTTCACTGCTGGAAGTCTAATTTCAAAATGTCAGCCAAGGCTGAGAAGCCATATATTGCATGCTCATTAAATGTAATAAATCTATCACAAACTTTTCAAAATCTTCTATAATCTTGCCTGAAACCCTGGAATGAATGTTAGGCCATACAAAAATGAAAAAATGTTGCCTTTCATGCTATGTGATATATGAAAATGAGGTTTAATAAGGCTAACTGCTTTCATCTGCTTAATTGCATAGTCTATAGCCAAGCTTTATCTTTCTGTGAATTAAACGATACTTTTCAACTATTTAAGTGACTGGAAATCTATAAGATTTCTGGCTTAAAAAGCAACTCTGAAAATTCACATTTTCTAAGTATATTTCTTCACCTCACAGTATGTCATAAGTACATCACAAGGGAAAGAGCATAATGACAAAGAATTTAGCAAGAATCTGAATGTAGACAGCTTTATCAATGTGACCTCTTCTTTTCCATTTAAATGAAACTTGACACTGTGGTTAAGAATCCAAACAAACCTGACATATATATTAAATGTACCATTTCAGAGGTAGTATTTTCTTATAAAATGTCTATAGAGACCGGTGTTAGAAAATAGCCTTCTAAAGATAAGCATGCAGACCAGTCAGTATGAAAAATAATGCACCTGCAGTTAGTTCCTCCATGTGGCAAGGTGTAGTGCTGTACACTGATCTCAAGGCATCACTGGATGAGCCACCCCATCACTGGGAGCAGTGGGCTGTGCAAGTGCCCCACTCCCATCATCTGCTGAAGTCTTTGATTGAGAACCAGCCTAACTGCTGCTGAAGGGTGCAGCTGATGTGTATTTAGGTAGGCTTTAAAATTCTCTAAACATATGATTACGTCCTATTACAATCAACAGCACATTCCTGTTATGGAATGATAATTAGTATCAACACTTCTACGCACAAATGCCTGGTATGTTATAATCTTTGTTTAAGAAGGTGTTACTGACAGACAGTTTGGTTTCACACAAGATCAGAAAGGGAAAACATTTTTAAAAATTTAAATTATCTCAAAACAGCATTTGAATTCCACAGATGTTGCTTTGTATAAATTAGTCCTGAGTTTTACTTTCCACTGGCTTCAGAAAAGCAGAAGACTCTTAATCACATTTTAACCTGAAGACCTGTAGTACGAAACTTGACAGTGGGAACATGGATTTATCCCTTCTTCACACAGAGCCTGTCTCCCAGAGGGAAAAAATACAGTGTTAGGCATTTTTTTAGGAGGCTAGCTCTGTCACTGTACGTCAGATGTCCTCTCAGAACACAGAACAGATTAGGCCCTTCAGAGCTGGTACTTGGGGGAATAACTTGTTTCTGTATCATACACAGGTTTGGAGGCAAGTAACAAGCTGAACAGTTCAGCCTCACAGAGATGGGTGCATTTTGCAGCAAGTCTGAAATTGTATTCTAGAAGTCTAGAGATTTAAAGTTGTTTTGTTTTGCTTTGGTTTTTTTTGTTTGTTTGGGTTTTTTTGTTTTGTTTTTAAATGAAGGTATCTGGATTTCTTTTCTCAATACACTGCAGTAACTTCAAGTGCTTGAATCCTTCCACAAAGAGCAAAACCATGAAGCTACTAGGGTTGGCACAAAATTCTCACTAACTTCATTAAGTTTAGAATACTTCATTTTGAATGATATTACACACTTATCATTGGGGGCATACCCCATGGAAATGTGCTTAATTCTTAAAATATAAACAATTCTTAAGCCAATAGTCTATGCATCTGTAATATCTTCAACTGCATTAAGTTAAGGTGCTACAACGTAAGTGGGGTTGATGATTAATGTGCTTTCATATTAGTATTTTCAAGAAAAGGGTAAATTATTACTGCTGTCTTATTAACAAGTCTCTGGTTAAATGCTAAATATAATCCTAAACCCCACAGTTAGATTAAGAAGTATATCAATTCTTTCTACCCTAAAGATAGAGAAGGTACTGAAAACCAGGGTAAATTAAGTCCTCTACAGTATATGAACTTGTGTTTATACGTGGCAAGAACAGTAATCGAAGAGCTGCAAAGTTGAAGTTAAATCAGCTTAATATTACATTGCACATCTATACCAATGTTTCTGATCAAATATTAAGCTTCCTGCTGAGACTGAAGAATCAAGAGGCATAAAGTGACACAGTTGCTTGAGAGAGCACAACCTGTCACTTCTTTTTGTAAAATGATTGGAACACCCACTGTCCCCTGGGAGCCTGTAGGCAAATCAAACCCACTAGCTGCTTAAAAATGTTAACATGGCAGCCTTGTCAGTATTGTGATTGCTCACAGAAAAACTTAGTAGAAAGAGTAATAAATTCAGCTGGATATAATGTCATGACTACTTAACATAAGACATGACTTGATTCTCAGCTCACTGGAAAGCAACTGTATCACTGCGCAAAGTAAGATCCAATTCAAGCAGCTTGCTCATGGACCCATAACATGTTGAAAGCTTCTTACTGCCATAAAAGCTACTGATACTTACTTCTAACAAAAACTAAAATGCCATGAATGTGAGGCAAGCGATATGGGAAATCACATGATGTAAAGGACCAGATGTCAAATATACAGAAAAATGTCCAATGTGCTTTTACAGTAAAGACTTCACCTACCACTGTCAGCCTCATTAAAATGGTAAATAGTATTTTGGACCCTGAAATATTTTTGAAGTAAGGAAGGCTTATGATTAATTGTTTTGTTCAAATTGATAAATATTAACATACCTCAAATAAGACTGAAGGGATATACAAATGATATTACACATTGATATGTATTAGAATACTGTAGTATCAAAAAATGTTTGGGATTTTTTTTGTTTTTCAGAAAAGATAGTAACTTAAATATTTTTCAAATACATCTTCAAATAAAAAAATAGCATATTACCTTTTGTTTCAGCAGCATAAATTGTGGGTTCATCATGTCTCTGAATTCAGATATTTTCCTGAATTTCCTTACCTATGTATCTATCACATTGCCTTTGCTTACTATGTTTGCTATATTGGAAATGTGTCAATAAGATGTTGGAATTTGAATTAAGAATTTTGAAGGTGGTAGATTTAATCACTAATGGACTGTTTTCTACTGTCATACATACTCATAGATCCCACCATAATCAAAGGAAGTTGTGTATTTGGAAGTAAAAATTAATATATGATTGATTCCTATTTGGAAAAACCTGCACTTACTGGCATACACACCCACATGCATGCATGCACACTCTCACACATATGTGCACAAAGAAAGGTCCTACAGAACATGGAGTTCTTTAGAATTTACTCCAAACTGCCCTGGAATTCTATATTTTCAAGACATGTATTGAATTTTCTCTAAAAATCTAAACCAAAGATATAGTATACTTTAAGAATAATGGAAATACAGAACAGTTACCATTTTTAATTAAATATAGATGACTTTTCCATAAGCTTTTCTAATATGCGAACCATGAATTATTGTTCACAAACAATAATGTAAAAACTAACTGGTCCACCGAGCTAGATGATAATGCTTACTGTAGCTTTTTTACAATGCCACAATCTTTTGTGGCAATGAATGCCGCAATCATGTAACCTCAGCAAGTTCGCCAATGACACCAAGCTGGAGGAGTGGCCAATACGCCAGAAGGCTGTGCTGCCATCCAGTGAGACCTGGGCAGGCTGCAGAGCCTGGCCAAGGGGAACCTCATAAAATTCCACCAAAGCAAGTGCAAGGTCCTGAACCTGGGGAGGAACAACCCCAGGCACCAGTACAACTTGGGGGCTGACGTACTGGAAAGCGGCTCCGCTGAGAAGGACCTGGGAGTGCTGGTGGACAGCAAGTGACCCTGAGCCAGCACTGTGCCCTTGTGGCCAAGAAGGCCAGTGGTATCCTGGGCTGCATTAAAAGGAGTGTGGCCAGCAGGTCGAGGGAGGTCATCCTGCCCCTCTACTCTGCCCTGGTGAGGCCGCATTTGGAGTACTGTGTCCAGTTCTGTGCCCTCAATTCAAGAAGGACAGGGAGCTGCTTGAGCAAGTCCAGCAGAGAGCCACAAAGATGATCAGGGGACTGGAGCATCTTCCTTATGAGGAAAGGCTGAGACCCGGGATTGT
>VZTV01082033.1:301-11260 GCA_013400875.1 Anhinga rufa | reverse complement strand
TCCTGCTATAGGTAGGGTACTCCTGAAGAGCCATATTCTGCCATTTATAGTGGCATAGGGAGTAATTTGAAACTATGTAATTTATTTAATGCCATTTCACTACTTAGCTTGCAGAATCTCTGTGAGAAATACTCCAGGTCCCTTGACCTTATTTTTTTTCAGATTTATTTTGAACAGCATGTCTGGAACCTGTGTTTCATGTGTTATATTTCCTCTGTAGATTCATCTATGACATTCAACGTGTGAACTTTTCTTACAATCAGTTCTGATCAGTAGAGCTAGTTCAAGTACTGCTGTAGATAGTTTAACTCAGTTTTCTTGTGGGCAGTCACAAAACACTGACAGCATGCAGTCCTGTAGCTGAGCGGGAGGGAGTGGAATTCTGCCCCTAACTGATTTCGTACTGAAGTCAGAGGATACTCACGCACACTTTTGGATGCCTGTAGCAGGTCCACAAAGCCAGTGGTCAAGTATTTAGCAAATGCACTCAACACACAGATTTCTGCAGACCCTTGGATTTGTGCATTAGTTAGATGAATCTACCTCGCAGCTGGATGAGGTTTTATTCCATGATTTCATGAGAAGTTGCTCTACAAACATCTGCAAATCTAAAGTGGACCTACTTTCAATCCCTTTGCCAGTTGGATTTGGTTGTTTCAAGTGGCACCTGAAGAGGAGAACAAAAGGAGCATTACAGTGGTTAGAACAGACTCGTTGAAAACTGAAATATTCCCTTTTTCCCCTTTATTTGCTTGGAGTTTTGGGTAAGTTTTAGGGGGAGATGTGTTAATTAGTCACAGAAAAAATCCAAAGCAGCAAGAGCAAAAAAACCCAGACTGCTCTAGAAATGTTATGAAGATTTTCTTTACCTTTGACTGTAGATCCTGCCTGCACTTTGTTGCCCACAATTGCAGAAGTCTTGCCTGTTTCAAGGAGGGGGATGAGGGCACTGGAGAAATGTTGACTATTTTATTTATGATTATCTTGGTAACATTAAATAACGCACTGTACTGTCCATGCTAGTATCTGATGACTTTTGTGGCTTTGAGTGCAGGGGCAGAAACAGCAGCAAGGGCAGAGAACACGGGTCTCATTTTGGAAACGCCTTTTGTCAGGCAACCTGTTACACATGGGCTGGGAGGCTCTTGCCTGTGCCCCCTGCTCCCAGCCTGCCCTCGCTAGGGGCACACCTTCTGTGTACATTCTGCACATTCCACAAGTGACTTTGCTTATATAACCCTTGCTGCGCTACCTTCCTCTCCCCACATAGGTGAACTGCTGGCTGCCCTCACTTAAACAGCACCACCGTCCTCGCCCACCATCCAGGCTTACTAGGCACAAGTCAGTCTTCATTTCTGATTCAATTTCTCTTGTTTCTAATAGCTAAACTCAAAGAGTCTCAGTGTTGGGGTATTTCTCTTCAGGGCAGAGCTAAGGCAGTTATCTAGCAGCTGCAGAAGCCAAAGGGACTTTGTACGTTACTGTACTTTCCTGAATTTAAACTTTAAAAACTCTTCATCCAGAAGCACTGCCTAGCAGTGCCATTCAGCAGTATGGATGATGGAAGGTTGCAGGCTGGAACCCAGCATGTGAGGCTGCTGCTCCTGTTTGCACTGAAATGCCTGTGCTGGGAAAACCTCTGTACCATCCTGAGCCACCTCTTCTTTTTCCACATGGAAGGAATGCTAACACCCAACTTGTAAAAAAAACCAAACCAACAAACCCCAACCCCAAATACAAAAACAAAAAACAAAACCTGAAACAAGCAAATCCCCAACACCAAACTTCTGAGATCCTTGCGCAAAGACGTGCTCTAGGTACAAAGTGAACCTACACACATTTAAAACAGCATCACTCAAATAGATTCATCCAGGACATGAGTTCAGGTTTCAGCTTTTCTTGCTAGGTGCTGGTGATTTCATAAAAGTGAACATTATTCATAGAATCTCAGAATCATTAAGGTAGGAAAAGACCTCTAAGATCATCAAGTCCAACCCCCAACCCAACACCCCCAGGCCTCCTAAACTATGTCCCCAAGTGCCACGTCTGCATGTCTTTTGAACACCTCCAGGGGTGGTGACTCCCCCACCTCTCTGGGCAGCCTGTTCCAATAAATATAGAATCTGCTACTCAGTGGCAGGTTGCAGAGGTAAAGGGAGCAATAGTCTCAAAAGACTGTGTTCTAAAATAAGCTTATTGTGTTTTACTGGTTTAGGATTTTTAATTTTAAAATTTGTTTCCAAAGATTTTAAGTGTCACCTTTCATCATCATCAGATTTATCTGTAGAAATTTCTGCTGGAACACATAGGATGGTTTTCATTTTCAAAGCTGCAGAGCATTTCTGGCTCCCGCTGCAGTCGGTTGGAATTGTGGGCATGCAGGAACTTTAGGAATGAATTGTTAGTTGTTGTTATTAATTTATTTGGGAAACACAAACAGTATGACTCATTAACTCGTGTCTTGAAAAATGCCATACTCTTTCTTCACAATAGGCATAGTACTGGAAAGCACTACCTTCCAACATTGACTTTAAGCAGAATTTGAGCAACAGAATTATGAATGGGGACTTACTTCACTAATCTGCAAAGCCCTGGAAAGCTGATAATATACAACAGAGACAAAAGCACGGGAGTTCAAAATGATATGCTTTGTGTCTTTAATGAAACCACCAGAATATGTCTAAATGACATAGGACATACACCAATATGATGTCACCAGCCTGAAAGCATGCCTTCCTGAGGTTTTTTGCATTCGTTCCTGATCTGGGGTTTTAATTTCATGTCATCTATTTGGTCATTATATCCTGTTTCTTTTAAAATTCTTGGCTAATTTACTTTCTTCTGCTGTAATTTCCATTTCCAAATTCTTTGATAAGTGTCAGCCAGTGCCTTTTCAGACATTTCCTCTGTATATAACCCAGAGAGCTGCTTAATCATAAGTCATATGTGCAGCAATATGGTTTTATTATTATTCATGTCTTTCTAAAAGCTGAAGCCAAATCTTAATTTGAGAGCACAATAGCTGAGTCTTTGAAAAAAAAAAAGAGAAAGAATAGTAAGGCACTGTGGACCCAACAATTTCCTTAGCAACCTTTCATAATAAAGGGCTCCGTAAAGTACTTTACACTTTTAGATTCTGTCACCTGCATGTCTTTGGATCTGCCCTTTTGCTCTTGTGTCAGCCTTTGCTCAGGCAAGCCCTGTACCGAAATTGAAGGGATGTGTTACAGAAAGCTAGACTGCAGAGGAAATCTTCTTCCTGACTCTTCTTTGCTGTGTTTTTTTTTTGAAACAGCAGACTTCCTCTGAGAGAGACCTGTATGTGACCGAGTCCCCAGAGTTTACAGTGTCATCTCTGGAGGTGGCAACATTCCCAGTACCTATCAGCGCTGAGTGCCATAAGCACCAAATTTCACATCTATCTCCTTAGTGAGGGATAGAAATAGAAATCAAAACCAGTTGTGCAAATGTGTTCTGTAAGTAAGCTGAAAAGAAATGCCTCCTGCCTCTATGTACTGTAACTCCTCTGTCTAGATACTTCCATTGATACATTCTATTTGCTGGTTGTAAATCTAAATCACTGTGTGTGAAGATATTTGCAACTAGATCATCCAGTATAAAATTATTGAGAGAGAGATTGTCTAGTATGGGAAATATTTTACAGGAATGGACTAAAAAAATGGAGGAATGAACTAAAAAGGCATTACGTTTTGCATTGTTAAACATTCTAAAAATAAACTGGGAATATATAAGTATCTGATACATACTTTTTTTTCTTTTCCTCTCTTCTCTTTCTCAGACATGTGTACTCTTAAAACTTAATGGAGTGGAATTGTCTGAAAGAACAGGACCATTTTTAGTACACCTTTCTGAGTCTCCTTGGTACATATGTGAACAATTTTAATAAAAAAATGTTGATTCGTAGTGATTCTTCGACGTCTTGTGGTTGATCATCTGTACTGGACAGATGGATTCGGTCACTGTAAGCCAAATAAGTAAATTAGCGCTATCTTTGAAATGTATAGCCACACTTGGCATCTGCAGTTACCGTACTCCCTCCCCGCAGTTCAGATGCCTTCACCTATACTGCTAACTGGCCTAACTTTATATTCTGTTTGGCCTTGAGTTAGAACAGAGGACCACCTGCATGAAAGAGATGTGAAATGTTATGCGTGCCTTTGTAATGGGATAAAGTACCAGAGTACCAAGTCTGCAAATATTTTACTGAGCAGGTCATGTATTAAGTAAAGCACTGAAAGGTAAAATGATAAATGATGAGGTCATCGTTTTAGAACTGGTGTCCAGGTGGTGAAAAGCCAGAGGGCTGAGATTTAGAAAAAAGTGACTTCCTTTAAGCTCCACTGACTTGGTGTGTTGCCTTCATTGTACAGGATGAAGCCGTACTGTCTCAGCTAGCATTTTGGCCTGTTTGTGTATAAATCTGCCTGCAAAGCAAGACCCTCGTAAAGGAAGGATATAGATGTGCTTTTGACTGTCATGATTCATCTTTTCAAGGGGCTCATGGGCTGCAAAAATACATTCTGTATAATGCTAGAATTTTACCTAGTCTAATGTAAATATTCCTGAAATGCTTTAATTAATTCTGCCTGACAAAGCGAATCATGGAGGCTGTATTTAGACGTTTTGCCTCCCCTCCTTCCCCCTGTTTTTAACCCACAAGCTACATATCAGCTAGTACCTGCGATCTCCAAACCAGCCCAACAGTTCCAAACACATTGGAAAGAAATACAGGTGAAAACTTTCTGTCCTGCCCTGTCCTGTCTTTTGGGGTTAGCTTTCTGCCAGATATTACTTGACTGCAGAAGAATCTAATAACTGCAGGAGATGGGGTAAAAGGTACTGGACTGGATCAGAGCATTTCATGCAACTTCTGTGTTGCTTTCATTATAAAGTGTTGTTAGTGTAACTCAGAAGGAAATTCTGTTTGATTTGAAAGTACCTCTCTGATTTGTGACTGTTCCTTTAGTTCAGTGTGTGATCTAGGTGCCCGGGTGTGAACACACGCATTTAGACTGATGTGGGTAGCACAAAGGTATGGGGTGGAGGGCCTATCAGTCATTTTTCAAAGCACTCATGCTTTGTCAACTATGCAGCAAGCTGCTTTATTCTCTTTCTTCTGCCTGGGGCAGTGGAGCATCAGTTAAGTATTTCCAGAGTGAAAGTCAGTTGTTTTCTGGTGGTCGAGAGCGCTGAACATGCTTGCTAAAGGGTCAGTTCAAAGGCAGGACTGATGAAAAGGGAGAATTGAGATGGCATGGGCAGGAGGAGGGCAGGCTGCAGGAGAAAGTTGATCTTTCTGTAGCAGCAAGCTATGAGCAGGTAGAAAAGATAGTCATGCAAACTGGCATAATTTAAAGAGAGTTTGAAGAAAAGAATTCAGGTTTGAATAATATGCATATGTAATTACTCCCCTTAGGCTCCAATCTTAAAGAATAAATTGCACAGATCTTCAAGAACAGTACTTCCTTATCTCTCAGGGACTTAGTTTCTGAGGGACAGAATTCATCCTCTTATACTGCCTGTCAATGCCCTAGTGGGATCCCCATTTCAGTAATGTCATTGCCTCCTTTCATAAGTAGAAAGCTCATCGCGGATTAAGAGGCATGAGTAGTGGCCTATTGCCATTTTACGGGTGGTGTATAGTACCTGGAAGCCACTGGCCTGTTGCATAAAAGGTCTTCTGATGGAAATAAATTCTCTGGTGCCCCCGGCTAGAGCACAGCACTGGCAAAGAGGTAAGATGGCTAGTCCAGCCTGGCTGTGCACTTGCTCGGTGCCAAGTGCTGAACACCGTCTTGAACCTTCTTTCTGTTTTGAGAGAGGAGAAAGCATGAGAATGCATACCTTACCTGGATGTAGGGGGGAATTAGTCTTTGGAAAGGAGAATCACACAATTACCCCATGAGAATTTTTTTCTCTGTCTGTGTTTGTATGCATATAATAACTCTTGGAAAGCACACAAGCACTCGTGGCTCAGCTCCGAGTGAGGCAGCGTTGAAGCACAAAGTAGGCAAATTTGAAATTGTTTGGAGACTTTTCAGAGCTTCTTATTATCTCATTTGTGCATTTAATGATTATTGTGAGTGCACACATCAAGAGTTTTTGAGGTTTGGATGCCGCTGGCAGTGGTTGGAGGGACAGAGAGGCCTACCTGCAACACGGGCACGCAGCCGCCAGGTGGCTTGGTACCCCTGAGAAGGAGTCCTGGTAAACCCTGGGGACAAAGCTGGTGTGTGAGCAGTGTGGAGGCATGTCTGCTACCTGGCAAAGTAAAACCCGCTGTTGATTAAAGACACCCAGACAAGGCAGAGTGCTCCCTGCTTGGGAGAGAGTCCTTACAGCATCTTTAGCTCTCTGTTGAGCAAGGTGGGGGAAGGATGATCTGAACGTATCGGTGGTAGACATTACATGTTGATAGCCTGCAGCATTCTGTGTGGCCAGAACAAGCAGTCATATGTGGAATAGATGATAGGCTCATTTAACCTGGTGAGGCAGGAGTTTGAAAAGAGCTCAGGTACATTAAAGGTAAAAATATCCTTGAAAACCAGGGGGCTTTGAGGATTTAAAGTCCTATATGAGCTTTTGAAAATTATGTTGTCTCTGAACTCCTCAGCAGAAGCTCTCAGCTGATAAAACTGTTCAAAGCAGAAGATTACTCTTCACACAGCGGTGGTCAAAGTGGTGGAGTCCTGGGTGCCTCATTTAGGTACTTGGTGTGGGCTTTGTCTGCAGCCCGTAGTGCTTAGCCAAGCTGCTTAACTGACAGGGTTAGCCCTGTTGCGACCATTTGCCTGAAAGATCATGAAGTTGTATAGGATTCTCATGCATGTGCCATAAGCCCAGTCCTAGCTAAAAAGAGAGAGAGGCTGGATAATAGGGTTTAGAGGTTTTTATCTGTAATTTGCTTTTATCACAATGAAATATGTAAGTATGAAACTGAGGGCTGCTTATAACTCCCGTCCAAGGCTCTGCTTCCTTCTGATTAATATGGCTAAAACAGTGAAGCAACAGGATGCAGTAAGGTGAAGAAATGAAACCACAATAACTGAGTAAAATTTTTGATGAATTAAAAAAATAAATGAAAACCTTATGTAAAAAATATACAGAGAAATCAATCCTTTCTTTCTGTCTGTCTTTTTCTGTCTTTCTGTCTTTCTTGGAATCCACCCTGAACCAGATGTTGGGAGTCTGTAGTTTAGTGTTTTTGGAACACTGCCCAGACTTTTACCTATCTTTTCAGCTATTTACATGGGTTTTATTTCTCCAGCTGTGCTTTCACTGATACTGTACAGTCACAGACCTGCTAAGTTGGGAGTCACTAATAGAGGGAGTTACTGTATTTTCATTGAGATGAACAGTGATACAAAACATCAAATGGAAATAATTTTCTTTGCTCAAAGAGTAAGAGGATCAGGCTTAATGAAGGGTGTGAAGAAATCTGCTGTGGACAATGATAACACAGAAGGAGGGAAGGGAGTGGCATAGGAATTTTCTTTCCAACACCATCACAGAGAAGGAGCAGACAGCTGCTGTGTATGGGAAAAGGTGCAGGGGAATGTCTTTTGTTTAAAACAGACTAAACTTCCATTGTGTTGTTTGGCTTTAAGTGTTTTTTAGTTTTCATGGTTTCTACCCTTACTACCTTTTAATTTCCATTGAAAATTATTTTCTTCTTTTGTGTTTATTAATTATTATGAATTTTTTAGTTGGATTTTTGATCCATAATGTTTCGGTATGGGGGAAACAGAAGATTGTTGACATATTTGCATGTGGTCTCTATGCTCTGGGCATAGAGAAGTTCTATCATTTGTCTCTTGTGTTATCGCATGTATTGACAGCAAAATCACGAGGCTACATGTCAGTCCTCTGAAATACCACTAAATCTAGTTCATAGGGTTGTTCTTAGAGTTGCACTAAAACTTTTTTTTGTGTGTTGGCATAACATTTTGCACATTTCTAAATTATAGCCTTCCAACTTGTATTGGTCTCAGCTGTAAGGTTCAGACTGGAGAGAGGAGAAAGTTTCCCAACAGAAGATTGGTAAGGGCTCTCCCGAGTGAAGGGGTATAATTTTTAAAGGTGTCGTGTGGCAGCCTGCCTAAGAGACTGATGCTTCAAGTTCGGTCCTGACTCTGGATTTAAGCCAATACCCTAGAGGTTAAATATTCCATAGCCTGTTACCAATCCCTTGAGCGATCTAGTGTCTCCAGGTGCTAGTCTTTTACACAGACTTCTTAGCAAAAGCAATTTCATTGGCAGTAAGAATCAGCTAGTTCAGTTCAACTGGAATTTTTTAATGAAGTCTCTCATACCAGTTGGGCTGAGGATCATCTAATGGAAGAGAAAGGCAAGGGAAAATGGGGATATTCTGGAAGGCTGTTTTACAGTGCTGTGTCTAGGAAGAGGTGGCAGAACAGTGTGCCACAGAATGGGTGTGATAAGTCTGGGTGTTTGAGCTAGCTGAGACCAACCATTTTGTTACTGAGCTTGCTATAGGACATGCAGCACTTGTTATTTCATACACAGCATTAGCTGTAAGCCTCATTATTTGAAAAATACCCCCTCAACATAATTTTTCAGGATGGATATAAATGAATGCCTGAGCTATTGTTACCCCGTACAGCTGACAGTGGTGGCCCTATTCTTTGAGTTGATTGTATCACACAGTCACCATGCTTGTCCCCAGCAGGGGGGTACACTACAAATATGCAAAATTTGATACAAATCTGGATACTCATGAATGTTAATGCAGTACTAGTAGCTTCCTTTAGGACAGTATTTCTGAAGGAAAGATAAAATGAGACAGATTTAAAAAAAGAAAAGGTGTTACTCACTTACTCACTTTAGTGCCTAGAGCTGGGAGGAGGTGACCAATAGGTCAAGAACATGTATTTTGTAACCCAGACTTTCTCATTTATGTTCCTAAGTCATTTACATGTTTTATCTTTAGAGCTAAATTTTGGTCCCAGAGTTCCTTTTCTTCCACACTATTCTCTACTAAAGATAATGCCTACTACCACAGCATGAACATTTATATTAGTGCCTTTTTTTAGCATATGAGTTTTGATCCCTTTGATTTCCAAATAGATTCTTGGGAATTTAAGTTTTTTTAAAAGACTGAAAGTGCAGAGTTTATGTGTAAGAGACACATACTGGTATGGCCTGAGTATTCAGGTTTACACATCTTAGGTCTGAGGAGGCAGGTTTGTGCAAATACGTATGGCCACATCAGCCAAAAGAGACTGTTCAAAGAGCACTCTTTATACATATGATTTATGCAATTTGTTAATGCTGCATCGCATCTTAAGGGCCTCTTGAGGCCCTCAAGTTTACCACTTGGGTAGAGGCTATGTTGCTAACATGGCTCCTGTTAAAATCTGAAGGCTCTGGTTCTCTACTTACATTTTGATTGTGATTCAATCCTTATTTCTATAACTCACATTTCACTGTTTTCTTCTATGCAATTTTTTTCCCATCCCAGCAGCCATCTGGTACTTTCTTCTGTCAGCCAAGTTTCTGTTCTTTACCTGGAGCCTTTCAAACAGAGACTCTAGAAGAGAGTGGATTAACAGTTGTCACTGGAAAATGAGTTTACTTCCAGCTGGAAAAGCTGTGAAATATAACTATTCATTGATATGTTATACATTTCTTCTTGGACACTCTTAATTCTATTTGAAGGCAAATACCTGGGAATAGTTTTCCTTAGAGTTAGAAATCTGTGAGAAGACCCTTAGTATCTTTAAAGTGAGTTGGCTGACTTTCCTTACTCATGTTATGCATGGGGTCTCAACATAACGAATGTGTTCTTTAGCAGACAGGTATTTGGGATTAGCCAAAGATGAATCTTGAGACTTTAATCTGGGTCAGATTTAGTCCAAATGGAAGAGATTTGTGGGCACCCTACTATGGTAACTTTTCTTTTTCTCCCTCTTTTTTGGTAGTAAACTCTGAAGAGTTTTTGCCCTGCATTATCTTTGTCCCTTTTATAATAAGAGTAGAAGTGCGTAAATCAGTTGAGAAGCAACCTATTCTCTTTTCTGTCCGTGGTTTATTATAAGCATCCAAAGACTAAAATTTGCTTGTGTACTTTTAATTATTTCAAGAACTGAAATGTCTAGGCTAGTAGTAAAAGTGTCATGAAATTACTGTAAGGTTGCTTGAGTTTTGGCTGTAAATCTTATTCACCTTGACTAGATCTCATACTTTAATTCACTGGGGTATAAAATACCATTTACATTAGTTCTTAGTTCACTTAATCATAATTAAATGACTTCAGAGGCCAATAATTCCTGGAGACTCTTTCTTTGATGTGACACAAATAACAAACTGTGTTTGTAATGTGAAGGTGTTCTACTTCACTTTTACATTTGCCCTAGCCTTATACAGCATATAATGTTCTCTTTAGGAATAGACATATGCTCTTGTTACATGCACCATATGGGTCACAGATGTGGCTGACATGGCTACATGACATCTTTTTTAATTTCATTGCACTATACCGAGGCTGTGCATAGACCTTTGCATGATGGTTTGAAGGGATTTCTCCTCAAGATTTTAATTTTTTTTTGCCTGAATGATGACCGGGGGAGAGGGGTCCCTCTTTTTTTGCTATCAGGTTATATTGTGTTAATAAAAACCCTTATGAAAATAGTATTTTGCTGCTGTGGAATTCATTGTCACCTTAAGCATGGCTTCACTGCAATGTACTAGTAGTTCCTTTGTCTTTATTTCTGTGTATACCTAATACTTGAGCTTTGCCTTGCCTTTCCTCTTCTGATTACAGTCAAAGGGTACTTTTTGGAAGGATGAGAGCCCATCTATAGATCCTCCATGAGCTTAGAGAGTTTGAAATCCACTTCTAAGTTTTGCAACTGCATTTTGATTTAAATGCAACTTAAGAAATACTTTTACGTTAAGGAACATATTTGGAAGTAGGGG
>VZTV01082032.1:71541-122922 GCA_013400875.1 Anhinga rufa | reverse complement strand
ATCAAAAGTCTGTCCTCAAGCACTAATGATGTAACAACTCCACATCAGATCAGCTAATAGTCCTATCAGATGACCCTTAGCCATGTACACATTAAATGTGTGAATGAAACTAGATTTTCTTCTTTTTTTATTTCGATTCATGAACCTCCCCTGCTAGATGGCGCACAGTGAGCACAGTGAATGTTTGATGTTGCTCAATTTTTGTATTTTGTCTTTTACAGCAAAACACAAACCCAATATTCTAAATAAATCAAACCCTGAGAAAGAACTTCTGAGACAATGAAATTAAGCATTTAGAGGTTCCTTTGGATTCATGTGAAATTCATTCAGCAACACTAGGATGAGGCAGAATATATGTTGCGACTTCTCTATCTTAGATGCAAACAAAACACTCTCTCCAATAATTTTTCTTTGTGAAAGACCATAAACAGAGCCTTTTGCTCCCCTTTGTACCTCATTCTTCTCAAGCATCTGAAGCTAGAATATAACCCGACCCAAAAAA
This sequence comes from Anhinga rufa, assembly GCA_013400875.1. Taxonomy (NCBI): domain Eukaryota; kingdom Metazoa; phylum Chordata; class Aves; order Suliformes; family Anhingidae; genus Anhinga; species Anhinga rufa. The sequence continues at coordinate 122,420 of VZTV01082032.1, read as the reverse complement.
TGAACTTCCATCTGCATTACATCTCCTGGCTGAAAATCCTTTTATCAGAGATACAAGATGTGTCCTAAATTCAGTGAGAAAAAAAGGCCAAAAATGGACACTTTAAACAGGGAATTGAATTTTACATGGCCTGAACACTTTTCAGCTTTATCAGGTAGGAATGTTGTTTTCAGCAAATATTATAATGATGTACTTAAGCAACTTCAGTGACTCAGTGGTAAGCCTCTGTATTGCTGTGTGGGAAGTTTGAATTTGAATTCTTCTTCCCCCTGGGTTGCCACTTTCGGATTCTTGTGCGGAAATAAAGCCCCAGGTTTTGCAGGGGAGGAATTTATCGCATAGCCCCACGATACCACACTTGCTCCAGGCTTGCCTGGAGGGGGTTTCTGCTGAATACCACCCGGCAGAATGACAAGTACCTTTGGAGCCTTCAGGAGGGGCTCAGTGCAAGGAGAAAAGGCAGGGTTTTGTTTCAAATTCAGCTTTTGGCCCCCCCCCCCTTTTTTTTTTTAAATACAATGTGTTCACCAATTGCCAACTACAAACGGGGGCATAAAGAGTCACTCCAGCCTACTCCCTCTTAAGCTAATGATATTTTGCTCTCCAAGAAGTGTTTTTATTGAGCATCCTACCAGGGCGAGGCTATTCAGCATCTCCAGAGGTGCCAGAGCTCCAGGATTAGCACCTGAAACACCTTCACTGCCCACACTTGGCTTCTTCAGGAGTCTCGCAGTCCCTCTCCTGCACCTGACATCTCTCAAGAACTTCACTGGGGTGAGGGCTCAGTATTCTATCGTTTGTTAAATGTGTCATGAACTGAACATTGTTGGGTTGTTCACAAAGACAACAGACACCGTAGTGGAACTTATATGTAGGACCACAGCCTCCACAAAACAAGGGCTAACCACCGACCTTTCTTGAGTCTCAGCTAGAATAGTGTATCCCATGGACACTTGAAGAAGTGAACCAAAGGTATTGATGTTAAAGGAGAGACAAAAGCAGAGACAAATGAAACACAAACTGAATAAACAGGGGTTGAGAAAGTAGTAATTTTTCTCCTCATACATGACAAGCAAAGCAAGAAGTAGTGAACACAGAAGACGAAAGCAAAGATTTGTGCTGAACCTCAGGAGAAGCTTCGGCGCTATCCCAGGCAGAAACAAGCCTTTGCTGGTTACACTCTCCTTTGACTGAAGGCATTCAGACAGGCGCCTTGTGCAATCTCCCTCCTAAAATATACCCTTTGGGTTTTAAGTTCATTTGGAAGATAAATCTAAATTAATCTAATTGCTCAGTAGATACTATAATCTCGTGCATTACAAAATGACGAGTATTACGCAAAGCTTTGAGCACACAGACATCAGACCCTACAGAATACTGGTCCAGAGTGTGGTCTTGACGTGCCCCACATAGGTCCAAAATACCTGTAGCTGTGAACGCTACAGGGACAGTCTGGAGAGAAAGTACTACAAACCTATACTCCTGGGCAAGTACAGCATCTAGCCACAGCCACTAAGCTCAAGGCAGCAGAGAGACTTCAAGTGATGTCTCCAGAACCACCAGACTCCCTAAGAGGAGGCGGCAGACCCTCTAAAACAAGATGTACACACAGGCAGCCTTGAGAGCTGCAAGTCTTAGCCACTTGATCCTGGGACTGCTGCATACATAACTGATGGAAATATTTCAGAAAGTACTAGAAATACTGTTTAACTTTAAACTCAGCATCATATTAGATGTGCCTGTGTCCCTTAAGGAGGCTCATTTCCCCTTTGGGCAAGAGAAAGGGAGCAGTGCGAGACGCAAATAACTAAAGCACCTCAGCTGCACAGCTCAGTGTTCAGGCCTTAAGTAGCTCAAAATAACATCTCCATAGAAGCTTATGTACGAGCATGCAAACAGCCCTATCCTTCCAGAGACCATGTGCGCGCTAAAGCAAAGCCTGCCCGTAAGTGGATAAAGCCAGATTTGTTCAGTAGCTTGGAGGATTGAGCCATTAATGCATAATCCACAAATAACAGTCTAGAAAGTAAGGCTAATTCAGTCTTATACATAGCACGAGCTATTATTTCTAAAACAATATTTTTTAATGTCTTTACTTTGCAGCTTATGCTGCAATTTCTAAGCTATTCCATATATGCCAACACAAAAGTCAGGAAATTTGTTGGAAGCACTTCACGTTTAGCAGAGTCCTTCTAAGCTGCACACAAAGACACTCATAGTCTCCTCCTCCTAGTCTTCTTCCTCCCTTTAGCAGGGTAGTACGTTAGGGGCAGATCTATACAAGAAGCTTCTTCTCTGGAGAGCAGTGAAAAGGGATGAGCCTGGGGATGAGCAAGCTGGGCTGAACAGACAGGGCCCATTACCTGCTTGACGTTAGCCTAGCCTATGGATGATACAGCAAAAGTTCTGTATTATTTTAAAGGGGGACAGAATTTCCTTTTTGTTTTGCAGTCAGAAAAAAAAAAAAAACAACAAACCTCTAGAAATTACTTATTTTCAGAGTGCTACAAAACTTGTCAACAGAGGCAGAAGTGGGCACTGTGGGAGGGGAGGGAAGGAAGGGTGTTAAAAGTACTCCGGCATATATTTTCTTCAAGAAGTTGGGGAAAAAAAGTGTTAAAAAGAAAACAGATGAAAACCAAATGAAGAAAGGATTAGTTTAGCATAGACATTTCTGTGCGATATCTGTAATTTCATATCCAGCATAGTCAGTGACAAAGGTATGCTCGTTACCATACACCGAAACACTGTGATTGCATGTTAACGCGCGCTCTCCCCGATTAGGCTGAGGTTACAGTACTGAAAGCTGGCCTCCCACTGACTGCAAACGACATCTGACCAGTAACTCAGCATCTGGAATAAAACCAGCTCGTTGTCAGGCTGGCTTGCAGTTGATGAGGGCCTTTTCTCCTATAATCACCTCAAGAACAAAGAAAAATGAACAGGCTTGAGAAATAGAGCCAAATAGAAAGTACACTATATATTCTGTAATATGGGAAGCAAACTAGGTAAACCATTTGGTTCAATTAAGACAAGCCAATACGGGAGCAACTTCATTATCCAATTTGGATCCCAAACCAGAGTTTTATTTGCTGATATCCTCATGCTCTTAGCTCCTGGGAACATTAAATTAATCTCTCAGGTCCATATTCAATAAATGCTCCATCCTGTTTTGGCAAGACTGAGGTTTCATTTTTATTTAGTTTATTCGATGAAGGTTTTGGCAGAGCAGAAGCAAAGCAGGGTGTTTAAATGAGTGCCTTAATATTCCTTCCCCACAGCCCACGACCCCATTTCTGCCCAGCCTGGGGCCATCAGTCCCTGCCCCAGTGATGCTGTAGGATGCCGATCTCCAGTCCTGCCCAGTCTGGTGGCCAACATTCCGGCCTGACCGTGGCCCATCCCGATGAAGGTATCACCTGATGCCCTGGGGCAGGGGCTCCCCCACCAGCTGCCCCAGCGAGCCCCTGGCCCTCGCTGCACCTTGACGCTTGCGGAGTGTCATTTCTGAAGCACGCAGAGCTAGGAGAATCACAGCCAAAGCTGTTCGTCTTACCCTCCACCCTCTGCAACACATCTGAAACGCGATTTCACAATTTCACTACTACAAAAAAAAAGGAAAACATGGAATATAACTCTGTGGTTATAGAAGAACAATGATGGGCAAAGAAATGCAAAGGCCATAAAGGATAAGGCCTAACTCATTTCTGCACCCCAAAGCTGTTCACTTAACGTGAATTAAAGATTTCTCTCTGTGCAAGAGAAACCACTCACTTTCCCCTGGTCCGTACTTGCCCACTCCTCCTCCTGTGCGTCTCCATTCCTATTTGCCCTGCTCCACCTGGCTCCCGGCGTGGAGCACAGCAGCTGCTCCAGCGCCATGATCAGGCAACCAGCAAAGCCATGGCTGGGACCCAGCAGCACCCAGCAACCGCCCCGCGAAAACCAGCGGCTGGGTGCACCAAGCCCCCACACAGTCCCTGCGGAGATGTGGGAAGAGACCTCCGGACGGGGAGGACAGGAGCTAGACAAGGATTTTCTTGACAAATTTTGTTCCTCTCTAAATTATTACCTTTTTTTTGTGTGTGTGTGTCTTATTTCAAAGAGAACAGAGAATGGCAGATGGAGGTTAAAATTAAAAGAACACGTTTGTCACAAAAAGCTTGCAGTTTTATACGACACATTACAAACCAATTACTCACATAGGTGAAAACATGAGATGACAATGACCAGTTTTATTTAAATAAAAAAGAAGAAAAAGGCAGAGCAGCAAGCCTGTTTATTCCTTTTTTTTTTTAAATCAGAAGCTGTGTTTCATCTGCACCAGCTGAGATTACAACAAAGCTTTAGTGATGACTTCAGTATCACCACTGACCCATGAGAAGCACATCCCAGAAAATAGGATTTTAGTTATTAAATGGAGTATTAACTTTCACAGATTACAACCAGGCAGCTGAGAAGCCAGACAAAATAGTCATTTAGAAGAAATCCTAGGGTATCTTAACGGTCACCAGAAAAACATCGGCCATAAGTGATGACAAAATAACCATCAGCTAATGTGCCAAAAATCAGCCAGGACAGTTGAAAACTGGAGGTCATCTACAAGAAGAAATGAGTGAAGCGGGCTGCCAGAGCTTTATTTACAGAAAATACAAAAATCAAGTTACAAAAAAGGCAAGTCCTGCGTGCCCTGGCTGTTGAATCTCCGAGAGCCCTCTGTATAAACAGTTTCCCCTTATCTGAGGAGCTCAGTTGGCACCGCGTTATTCACACCTTTACTCCTCACTCTGCTGGGATCCCTGCAGAGGCAGCCAACGCCTAAGGTGACTGCGGGGCAGAGGGGACATAGCGGAGAACGGGCAGTTGAGGAGATGCAGACGGCACGGGAGCGTCAATGGCCATACCCCCCGATTCCTCCTAAATCTCATCACCTCCCACCAGCTCTGATGAAATCTTCTTCTGAAAACCAACAAAGCTACAGCAGTGCCTGTGGGGAGGCACATCTTCAAGAGGAAGATGCAGAAGTGGTGCAGATGCACCACTGTGTGCGAGGCAGAGGGAATAAAACCCAGCAGCTCCCATGAAATGCTCATATACCTTTGCAGTGAGTGCCATATAATGTACACAAAGAAGAGCCGTGACTATTGATAGCAATTTCTTGCTGTGCCACGTCTAATTTGGAGCGCCTTTGCCTTGGCTCAAAGTCCAAGCCCTGTGTATATCTGTGGAGCACTTTGAGTATTTAGAGTTCTTTGTAATTAGTTAATAGCAATGAGATCTTTTTGAGGAACAGGCTGCTGTGTCTGAGCAGTTTTTAAACACAGAGAAATGCACGCAAAGAATTTGCTCGCAGCTATTCAACACTGTATTCAAACACAGCAAGTTTAGGAAATGCTGTGGAAGTGAATCACTTTTAATCAGCTGTTGATGAATCGATATAACATCAACTTTATATTAATAATATTAAAAAATAATTATCATTAGACTGATAGGCCATGAATAGGTGATTACCAAGGATTGCAAGAATGTGTTTCAGTGATGAACAGAGGAAAATAGTTAATAAGCACAAAGGATAAAACTGCTTATGAAGATAAATGATGGCTTCCTTTCCAATGGAAAACACGATGTTGCAAGATATATAGGATACTTAGGATAAATATTGCAAATATACATACATGATAATTGGCCTTTACTCTCAAACAGATACGCAGACCTGACTCTGCGGTATCCCTTGCTTATTCGGCCTCAGTGAAAAGCTCACAAGGTCAGCCCCTATTTAAACCACGCTCTTTCTATGCAGCTAGGAAGCACAGGAAGATTTTTTTTTTTTGTCACCTTCGAGACCCCCCTATTCCTCTCTTAACCAGCAATGGTTTAGCCGTGCTCTCCTCTGCATTACGCCCGGGTGGAGCAAACAGACAGAACAGGAACAACACAACCATCTCTGTAGCTTTCTGTCAGCGTGGTGTTCCTCCCTGCCACGTTCAGCTGCTGTAAAACCACCAGGCAAGCCCGGTAAGAAATCATCGTATTAGGTGAGAATCCAGCTGCCCTCCTCCCCTTCAGATAGTCTGTCCAAAGTGCCTGATCTTCCAGCATGCCAAACACCATCATAACGGTACCATCAAGTGGGAGTGCTCAGCCCTGGGAAAACGGTGTCTTTACATCGGCGTTTACATGCCTAACCCCCAGCAAAGACCTAGATACTTGGCTTTAGACACTGACAATTGAAAAGTGCCTTCAAATAAACAACTACCTTAGGAAAATACCTAAGGATTTTGTTGCCGGTTTTAGAAGAGTGAGCTGACTGTAAAGGCATTGCCTCAGAACAAAATAATTGCTAAGGAGAAAGTGGGAGAATAAGTGTGAGACTCCAGCAATGCTGATGACAAACAAGGTAACAGGGCAGGCTTTTAAGACTTCAACTCTCAAATAAAACAGAGTAGGCTAACCAAGTGGAAAAAGAATGGAGGCAAGCAAGTGGAATACTAGGAATAGGGGTTTGGTGAGATGATCTGGGCGAGGGAGCTGTGAAGGGGCTGCAGGACGGGTGGGTAGCTCGGTCAAGCAGGGGGCCAGGCACCGCGTGGCTGAAGCGTCGGCACTTCAAATCAGAAGCTGGTACTGTCCAGGAAGCATTGAATTTCTGCATGTCTTTCTTTAGCTATATTGTGCCCTTAGCCCGTTTAATTATTAAACGTGAAATCAAAAAGATTGAAGCGTATGGAACATTTACACATGCACACATACACATGTATGTAATTTGTCCTACGGTTAAAAACATCTTGGAGCTTCAAAACCAAATCTTCACAAAGCATTTAAAAATTCACAAAACATAGACTCACTTCATGATATGAGATGTCTCAGAATGGGAAATAACACAGGAAAAACAGCTTGAGGTAAATATTTTCAAAGTATGAAACATTCCAGAACTGGGGAAATGTCTTAATGCCCAGTGGTGGAAATACACCAAGTGAAAAACTTTGATATTAAAACAACTAATGTTTTTAGGACAGAACAAGTTCCCCAGTAGTATATTAACGGAAAATTATGCGCTTTGAAATAGGAAGTGATTAAAAATACACAAAATAAAACCAAAGCATAGGAAAGCTTTTTTGATGGTAAGATCAAATTAGGAGTAATTTCTATTGCACTTGGAGGGAAAACTGTATTAACATCCATTAGAATCTATAGTAAACTGATTACCAACGATCGCTATAGTTTAAATATGCACTTTGCCGACTTCTGAAAAGTACACATCAAAAATTAATCCAAAATGCCCTTGGAGAGCCTGGGCACAATGCCTTAGTGATGGATGGACAGAGTTTTACACCTGCGGCCCGCTGACGCGGTCGCTGCTTGATAGCAGCCACAGTGGAGGAGTAAGTCCGTGCAGACCCAGACTGCCCAAAGCGACCTGGCTGCGATGCAGCATAGAGGCGGCCCACGCATCCGTATCACACCCTTCGCTGCAATAACCCAGCACGGGAAGAATTTCCTTATCATTCCTAAAAGGAACGATACATGTCCGGCAGAGACACACGTAGGCAGTATGGAGCACAAACCCCTTGCAGGCCACGCATTTTGGGCTACAGAAAGCAAGGAGGTTGTGGCACCAGGACATCCTAAGGCAACCCAGCTTCAGCCAACCTCCCCTGGAGGGGAGCACTGCAACCCAGCCCCATCACGCTACCCGAGGTAGCAAATACATCCTTTAGTATATGACTTGACTTGTGGTATGTTAAGCATCAGAGATTTGCATTGGAGATTTGCAAATACAGTACAAACCCTGCGAATATTCCTTATTGATCAAACTGTGTCTCAGTAAGGAGAGAAATGGCTTAAATAAAACAGGCATCTCTGGGTGCATGGGAGGTCTGCTAAGGCAAGCTGTGCAGCCTCCATATTCTTTATCACATAAGTGTCGCACTGACCCATGTTCTTGGGTCAAATCTATCAAATGAATATCCTTTGTTAAAGCTATCAAAGCTTCACCCACAACAAGTCCACTAGGCTACAAGATGAATCCTTTAGTATGGAAATTTTCATTTGACCTCACTCTTACTTGTGTGCAGGACTAACCTGGAACAATTTCCCAAGACACACTTAAAAGCAAAAATATATTTTTCCATACAGTTGTAGATGGACTTCACATAAAATGCCGCCTTGTATACTTTCATCCCATTTAACCAGTTGCATCACACTGTTTAAATGCAGGTTACAGATCAATGCAGCCAAACAATATGAGACTGAAAATGTCAATGTCACAATTAATATTTAATCAATTTGCGGTGCCTTGTTCTTCGGCAGCCACTTAAAATGCAGGGAACAGGTACAGTCTTAAACTGCTGAAAGAATAATTACCACTCTGACTGGGTCCTGAACATAATGCCACTCTACTGTATTTTTCTGACAAATATATATAGACATTTTCACACATTCAGTGACATTTTCTTTTCTTTTATTAAATACTCTGTGTGGGCAAGAAAAGAAAAAACATTGCGGTACAATTTATGACACCATTTAATATCAATACTACAATACAAATGAAGGAATTTTAAAAGAAAGTTGCAATGTTTCTTCCAATAGTTCTCCCTTTGTGTTATTCGTAAGTCATATTTTTGATATTCACAAGGCAAATTAATGGTTTTCCTTTCTGAAAGAAAAGAGGTAACTCAAAGCACTGTCACCTAAAAAGATTAAGAAACAACTATGATGCATTTTAAAATTTAGAGATTAAATAAAGACTAAAAAGAGTCCCCACTACAACAAGGAAAAGTCTGAGATAGGATATGTAGAAGAGATGGTAGGTAAGTAAAGATCTGAACATATGCACGTGCTTTACCATGTATCCAAGAATACAAAAGACAAACTACCGGTTTATAAATGCAATAAAAAAAATCACTATGTTCATGGTAGCAATCCACCCAGCAGCCATGCCTTGGGTTCTAGCCATTTCATAAAGGCTCGTCAAGGAAAGGTAAAAAAAAGGGGAACAGAGAAGATGGTCAAAAATCAGCTTTTATGACTACAGAGGCAGTCGCAGGCTAGAATTCTCCAGCCTGGAAGTGAAATGGCTGTTAGGAAAGTGGTCAATAAAATCATGGAACAGCACAGAGAAGATGAGTAGGTGACAATTATTCCCACAATAAACAATACAGAGAAAATGGCTTGAACAATCCTACAAAGTTCAGCACACGCTTTTTATTTGAAGTTGTGCTGTTGCAGTGAGTTGGGCTGAATCAATTTAGCACGTATCAAATAAAGGTTTGCAGCTGCATTCTGCATGAACACGATGAACAACTGTGATGCATGCAAATTTTTTATTCTAGATCCTTGCCTGACTCCTCCTCACTGGCCCGAGAGATGGGCCATCAGTAGGAAACTGTAGGCTGAGTCCTTAAATCCCGACAGCAGTCAGCTACATTTTGGGAGTATTTCCATACTCACTGCAGCAGGCAATATATGGACAATACAGTATTTAAATGGGCATGTTCCCTCTGTACAGGCATACTGAGATACGATGCCAAGATGAAGTGCAGATACGCAGTTATACAATCTCACCTGCAGGCTAGTTCTGACTGCACAACACTTCACAAGATGCAAAACCGTAATTTTAGATTTGGTAGAGACTCAGTTTTACATTAGATAACACAGCTTTAAACCGACTTAGCCCTGAAGCCCAAAGAGCAACGCTGTTATTGATATCAGATGTTCCCATCTGAATTTGATTTAAAAATATGTGGGTTCCACACAGGGATGAAACTGCTTGGTAGTTATTTACTACTGTTCATAGCTGATGCTGACCTGGGGACAAGTGTTAACGTAAGAAGTAAGGGTTGAGAAACATAAATACCAACCAGTGAATGAGAACAACAGCATTAACTGCGTTTTTTAATTTATAATATTTCAACCACTGCTAATCTTTAGAGAATCCATTTTCAATCATGTCTCACCATCTTGTCCTGGGCAACTTTTAGGCTAAGAATTTGATCATTTACACAGTTACCATCAGTGAAAAAAACATTAAGGGAAATTGTCTGGGTCACATGTATTGGGCGACTGATTAGCACACACACAGAGGCATTAACATACGTGTATTTTCAACAGATGGCAGAACTACCCATTTCTCTGACTTTGTGAGGTTTTGCACATACTGAATCTATGAATTAATGAGCCCAGTTTGCCAGTCTATGAGTGTACATACCTGAAAGGGAAGAACAGACATACTAGTAGATTTATTGGTACACTATTGCCTAAAGGTTGATCTTTTAGCATCAGAGAAAACTGTATGTACTCTCTGGGAGATTAAAAAAAAATATATATCATTCAAGTACTTGGAATTTACCTTGTTCTCAGAATTATGTTGCCAAATAACTGACTTCAACAAAAACATTTAGCAGAGGAGCAGAAGAGATACTGAATGCAAGAGATGCAGTGCACTTTGCACATGTCTTCTCCAGGGAAAATTACATCATGTCTTGACTGCTCTCAGTCAGACATGCTCATAGGCTGGACAATTCAGAGCAAATGGGTGATATGTTGTCATTTTCCATTCAGAAGTTGCTGCTACTTTGCTGGATGATTGCGTGCTACCCATTAATGCTCTCCATCTGCTTCAGAGTTCTTAGCTGGCATGTTAATGACGCCCATCAAAATAATACCATGATGGAACTGTCAGATACAACTTTAGACTTGCACTGACTCCATAACAACCTGATTTCTAATCCACTTGCCTGACCACAAAGCTCATGTTCGGGCTGTTGCTGCAAGCTAGCATTGCACTTGGGCACAGGAACCAGACTCTATGGACTATCCTCTCTGTTTCCTTTGCAGTCCAGCCACAGTCAGAGCATCAGAAGACTTCTAAACTTCAACAAAGCAAAGCCTTTAAAGCCTCAGCAAATAAAATTGCACAAACACTGGAAATAAGTTAGATAACCTCTTGTGGAAAACTCAGATGCAAATTCTGGACAGTGTTAAGGAAGAGGACAAACACAGTCTTTCCTACGGCGACTCTCCTCACTTTAGAGTGGAGAGAGACAGTGTTCATACAATTGTGTTTACCTTGCTCTTACCTTGTACAAAAGTGGGACCATTTAGAGTCATTCTGTTCTGGGAACTTCACCTTTTCCTCTGTCTCTGTAATCAGTCCGGAGCTCATGTAGTGCTCTGGGCTACATACCTGCTATGGTATATGCCTGATGGACAGATGTCAGAGCCAGAAAGGAAGGCTGCCCGTGCTGCATTTCTTTGGAATAGGGCTCTTCTGTTTCTAATTTCTAATAAGTCATAGGGTCTGTAGCTCATTGTGTGAGTCATTTGTATTAACTACAGTTTGAAACACATGTAGAAAATGAAGAAATCAACCTTGGAAGCTTTTGAAACAAAGAAACCGATTCCCACCTGCACCCTAAATCTGAAGATTAACTGAATTAATACAAGAAAGCTCTAAGATAAGGTTTGCGCTGCCAGTTCATCAACTACTGCATACTGTGATAGCCGGGTGGTTATCCATTAGGATGAAATATGATCATTAAGTAGGTTCGAATGAGCTGGAACAAGCAATAACAGTCAGAAAGTAACAAAATGCTCAGTTGTCACCGATCATCCTCAGAAGCAACAATAACTTCCTCTCCTTTCTTGTCTTAGCAGCATGATTCCTAGTATGACTTCTACAAAGCTAATGCTGAGAAAGTATCAGCTTCTTTATATCGCCCATATGGGAAGCCCAGCACTGAGATGCTTGCATTTGCTCTCGCCTTTTTTTCTTTTTCTTTTGACAGAGGGATGCAATTCACTGCCGTGGGGGGCGGAAAAAAGAAAAACAGAACAAAACCAAACCAAACCACCCAACCCCTACCGCCTCGGAACAAAAAACCCCACAGTAAACCAAACCAGACAACCCCAGAATTAAACTGTAATGAAACCAATGCACCTTTGCCCACTTGCAGAAACTCTCCTGTCTTCGTGGGGCAATTGAAATACAATTTAGATGCCTCTGAAAGAACAGCAAGCCTGTCAGCTCTAATGAATTATGCAAGAAGCCAGACTTCACCTAATGCAATAACAGCGTCCTGAACAGTACCAAATCTCCTTGTCTCCATATCTCACTCTTCAGCTTTCCCACTTAAAATAGGCCTCTCTGGTATTTTTTTCTTTTTAAAAATGTTTGATATGACCATGCAAGAAACGTATGATCATTTCATATTTACATAGATTACAAATTAATACAGAGCTAGGGCATTTCTGGGAACCCTACTGCATAACCTGTAGGGTATAGAACTTCAAGCATTTTAAGATCTAAAAAGCTAAATAAAGGTCAGCCTCAGGAGTCTGTATTACTGTCAATGTTAAAACTGACCTTCTCCCACTCCTTCAAGCTTCCTCGAACAGAGTTTAAGAAAGGGAAGCAGTAGCACTAAACAAACATTTCATCCTTTAAAGAAGAGAGTTAAAATAGGTCTTCTTACTCTACAAAAATAAGCACTACTAGTTTGGTGTATTTGGTATGGGGTAGATTTGAACACACAAACCTCTGCTGGTTTATGGACAAGAAGGAGCCAGAGCACGTACACGTTAGCATGGCAGGAGAGTAACTGCATAGATATTTAGGACTTAAAACTCTGGGAAAATTTCAATTTGTAAGACCAACCTCAGATTCATCAAAGGATTAAAAACCTGGATAAGATGGACTTGTCTGGCTCTTCCGAACCAAGCAACCTCAGTACATCGACCCCAGTGGTGATCTGCCCGTCTCCAGAGGCATCGGCCCTTGGTCAGTCATGACATGAGACATCCCGAGGCCCAGACTTGTCACCAGCATCTGCAAGAGCGGATGCACCCCCTACTCAGGCACCACCACGCACTACAGGAGGATGATCTTCCAGCTATACCGCAGACTGGGTCCTTGACACTGCACGCTTATAAAGGTAGGGATGCAAGTTGCATTTTTATCCATTAATTCCTATGGTGAGAGATAGAGATTACAGGTACACTACAAAACTATCGCACCTACCAACATTTTAAAATGAACAATGCATTTGAAGTCAGTTAAATATGTTGGTTCCAGGGAGGGTTTTGGAAAATGTCTGGGGACAACTACAAGTATCTGTGGAAGGGATACTTCCCAACCAGAAAGGTATGAAGCATTTACATACCTCATAGCAAAACACTTTTCTTAAAATATTTTTAAAAGAAATAAAATACATATTTTAAATACCCTTTTTATGAACATGTGCTATAGTCCAGATTACACAACACTCCTTCCATTAAAAACAAACCCTAGTCTAAAAACAAATTCATGATGTTTTGAAATAAGAAATAGATGACTAGGAGCATTTTCTCTGTTAAATAACAAATTGCTTCTCAGAGACGGATATTTTAAGATAGAGCACAAGTGGTCAATCATCAGCTGGTGTAAATTATCACTGTTGCAGGGAGCTCTATTTTTACCAGCTGAAGATTTGCCCCTAAGCATCTGGCAATGAAGTGGGCCAGGGAACCACAGACACATATATGGAAAGGCATTGATTCTAAATAATTACAAGAGCCTTACAACATGTTGGACAATTATGGGGACAGAGGGATTAGCAAAGGATGAGGGAAGTCACAGTAAGTAAAGAAACGAGCAGGAAAGCTGAAGAGCAATACTGATAACTCTAGGTACGGCGATACTGCACTAAAATCTGTTACAACCCTCCCTCTAAACCCTGTGCTTAAGCATCTGGGCTGAGTCAGCACCTCTGGATCCTCCCTACAGCAGTCAGTGACAGCTGGTGAACGCGCTGCTGAAATCAAAACAATGGTTATTCTGAACAGTGGGATAAAACATTTACAGACAAAGATTTTAAGACAGTAATTTTCATGTGCATCTTGGCTCAACAAGTCTAGCCAGCATATCCGAAACTGCCTCCCTGACGTCTGGATAGTGCATCCTCCTGCTCCGTACGCCGTGCTTGACCAGCTTCTGCCTGCGTGGCACCAGGCGTTGTGCAATCTGGCTGAAGGCTGGAAATCAGCCCGTCCCTGTTAATAACTGAGGCACTCTCCCATAGATCTGGACTTGCTTACTGGGGGGTGGCCATCCCGAGCCATTGTTTTGTTCTCTGCTTATTTTTCCCATAACCTTTGTTGGTGTAACCCAATACAGTCATGTGCTAAACAAGCCACGGAGCCCGCGCTTGATATGGTCTTAATAGACTGTAACAGAGCAGCTTCAAAACCATCACACGCACAGGAAAGTACTTGAGAGATCAGCCAGCTACAGTTTTAAACAAAACACCTTCCCCAGCATTACATGTAATGTTTCAGTAAGTTCAGAAGACAAAAGGAGAGGCTAAAAAACGTTTCCTAGTATCACCTGTGTAAGCAGTTATCTTTTTGCATCCTGAAAGCTTACCTTTTCCTACACTGACAGCAGATTGCTGCTGACAATAACCACCCTGTTACTTCGTTTGCAGGAAAACAAGAGACTGGAGCTGTCACACAATATTTGCAGACACGAACCACACCAACGTAGCTGGGCAATGCCGCCTTTTAGAACTATAAACTTTCACTGCTTGGAATATGCCACTTGTTAGATACAAAAACCATTAAAATGAGTAGCCCAACTACTATTAAAGAACAACTTCTAATTACATGCCATAATCAGTGGTTACCGTTTATCCACAGATGAAGCCTTAATTCACAGGTGATAAATTACGTGATACTGAAGATGACACTAGTGACTGTACGGCAGTAGTTAGTCACACACCTGACACACGATGGGTGTCACCACTAAGCATCTTTACGTTAAGTCGGGGTACGTTTCTAAACGACCACTTATGCTCAAAAAGCAGTGACAGGCGTAAAAATCTGTGGAGGGAGATGATTTGGACTTAAATTCAGAGCAGATAATTCTGTCAAGAAAACATTATGAAAATGATGAAAACTAGGCAGGAGCAGATTTATACTGTGCTGGATTCACCGCCACCACGTTTAACAACAGGCTTTATCCTTCATGTAACCAAAGCTATGCTAATCTCATCAAGACTTCCAGAAACCAAAACCAGAGAAACTCACGATTTTCAGCATTTCAGAATTTGCTCTACAATACTCTGCATTAATGCCATTTCCTTTTTTATTTCCTTTTTTATTTTAACTCCCCCATGAAAGATGATTTTAGCCTACTACAGTAAATACTGTAGGGTATTTACTCTGGACGTCAAAGCGCTGGCGGTACTTCAATTTCATTGTAAAAGGCCAAGACAACAAATACAGATTTATTATTAAATGTCCCACCTTTCACACTATGCAAATTCACCCAGCCTGCAGCCTACTTTTGGCACTGCTCTTTCCCAAGGGCCCTTTAGGAAGAGGCTATCAGCCAGATTAATTATTTTAACAATAGCAGCCTTTTCCTAGTGCCATTTTTTCTGTCACCATTATATGACATAAAGCAGGGGGGAGGCAGAATGAATTTATCTAGCCTGTAATATATCTCAGTCCTAGGCTTCCCAGAAACACTAGATTCAATGTGCAAGTACAAAGCCATCAGCCACGTGCCACTAGTTACTGGGGACAAGAGAGAGCATCGCATGTCCTTCCTTCTCGAAGGGGCCGCATGGTCCATCTGGCTGGCAAGGTTGACCACCGTAAGATGACAGATAGGGACAGCTCTTAAAAACCCAGAACTAAAATAACTTTCTCCTGCCTGTCATCATTCCTTACAATACATTAGCTTCCGGATGGAAAATGTGGCAACCCATATATACTTTGATGTTCAATAACTTATGTACGGTTCGTTTACTGGTCCTGCTCTCTTGACAGCGACTTGACAGGATCATAATTGTAGCAGCACGTGATGTCTGTGCAGCACATCAAGAAGGGACACATACTGACCTTCCCACGCGTCTCACGTGGGAGCCTGGACCCTCCAGGAGCGACCAGTGCAGTTGTACAGCACTGCCTGCCTGCTCTGGGTTGTCCCTGGGGCCAGTAAGTCCACCCAGGAACTGGCCCAGCATTCACGTACCTCCTGCGCAGCTGGGGGAGCCGCTGTGCTGCTGCCGTGTCTCGGGGCGTGAAAAGGAATCCTCAGGGATCCCCATCACCTGCTATAGACACAGATGTAAACTGGATGTGTTTATTAGGAAAAAAAATTCAGTATGGACAATGTTTATAAAAATGTAAAAATCCAGGATTTTCTTACTCTGAGATAACACCTGAAGTCAGCAGCCCATAGTGGGAAGGATAATACAAAACCAAGGATTCCCTAACTCCTCATTTTATTTTTTTTTTACAACTCAGAGCCAGAGATCTCTGTGGATGGAGAATGAATCATTCCTCTTCCAACCTGAGTCACCCTGGGTATCAGGACCTGCCCTTCGCTTGGGTGGCCACAGCCTCACAGCTCCTTATTCCAAATTCAGTCTTTTTTACAGATGCTGGTCCCAAAGACGCAAAACAATGCGGGCACTGGAGATTAGTTCGTGTGAATGGGATGTACTCTATGTTTTATTTAACAGAAAACATAAAGCAGTTGGCAACTCTGCAGCCTACTCTGTAATGTTTACAAAATGATAATAACCCCAAAGAAACGCCAACAGGAACTTAGCACAAGTTAAACAAATCACCTTCACAGTGGCACACTTGACACAATGGTGTCAAAACACATTTCCTTTCCCACTGGAACAATCCTATTATTTCATATTGGCAGATGGAGGGGAGAAAAGTAGTTTTAAGCCCAGGGGAAAACGGCAAATTTACAGGGAGACGAGAGTGGCTGGTGAGCTCATGGAACTACTTGAGGTGAAGCTGGGCTTCCTCGGGGAAGAGCTTCTGAAGGCAACGGGTGTTTGACAGAGGAAAGACTATTGGATTATTATCCCAGAGGGTCTCACCCATGTCAGCGTAAATCCATGAAAAGACAATGTCATCTCCATGACTCCAATGGGTGCCAGATCATAATCCCTCCCATGAAATGAAAAAATCCGATGGCCCTATGATCTGCCCCTCCTCAATACCAACAGACAAGCAAATGAGACTGATTAAAAGAAATTATTCTCCCACCACTCCAAGAACAGCCAGTGTAAGCTTACACGGGTATCAATGCTTAAATAAGAAAGCCTGAAATGGCATCAGGCACTGAAGTGAGGAGGAAGCAGTTACGCAGAACCTGCCTTATTGTGCAATATTCTCATTTTCTTACAGAAAATCTGGTGTGGTTTTGTACATCCCTTGCCAAATGTTGGTAGTTTTTATGCTTTCATGATTACCTATCAGCCATATGTTTTGCAGTACTTAGTCTCTCTAAATTGAGACATGATGCTAGTATTATTTAAGAGTACCACAAGAGATAGGACATATGTCAAACACGCAAATGACCGTCACATGTGGCTTCCCCCAAGCTGAAAGAGAAAAGACATTTGAGAGGTAAGAGTGACCTCAAATTTAGCCTGCCATCTTACACAGAATTTGCATGTTATCAGATACCAGTTTATTAATTTGGCAAAGATTGCATATTAAGATGCAAGAGATGAGGTGCCTTTTGTATGCAAACTGACGCACATCCTCACAGGCAGATGAGAACATCCGATTAGGAGAGAGACCTGGCTAAGCTCTGGCAGTCAGGAAAACTTACCCATCCAACAACACAACCTAGATTTCCAACTCAATGCTTTATTTATTTCACTACCATGTTTCCTCAAAAAAGGCAATGCTTATGGAGCAAAAGACAAACATTTGAAGGAAAAAAGATGTCAAAAGTGTCTTTCACAAAGAAAAAAAATCAAGGGCCAATTCCCCCTGCACTTCACATCCACAGGAACCACTTGATGGCTCTCCCCCCACTTCTCCCCATGGTGTGAATGGCTCAGATGTAGGCTGGACAAAACAGTGTGTCCATGGACATCAGTACTGGCTGAGGTTGGGGTGGAGAAATGGGTGGCTCTACCTGTAATACATAGAGAAACTCAGGAATCAAAGGAATTTAAGAAGTCTTTGAACAGGATTTTAGGACAAAGCTCATGAAATGAGGGGGTCCAGGACCTAAAGACCAGATAAATCCCTCCCAGCTCTACCCTCCTGTGCAAGTACAGGTCCAGCACAATGAATCCTGAAGCAGCCATAAATGGAAAGTCCAGTGACTACAAGCTGAGCATATCTAACACTGCTGGCAAGAAGAAATGGGCTCTGTCAGTGAGAGTAACGTAATTTCTTATTAGAGAAGTCCAGCGTAGGATGCCTTAACTTAAAGCAGAAGGGAAAAAGCTTACAGTATCTCGGCTATCTGTACATTAGCAAGTAGTGAGGATGCTAGCAGCAGACCTCTAGTGCAAGGGTCCTGCTAGTGCTGAAAACCTGACATTGGATTCTTTTGTATCTATGGGGAGGGGGTCTACTTTAGCACTGTAGATAAACACCCATTAATGGTGGGAGCACATTCGGTATGCGCCTGGAGCACAACTCCTAATCTAGTTTCATCCAGTTTGTGTATGCCAAGCCTGCTTTGCAATGTGAAACAGGGGAGATTTTCTTCAAAGCACACTCCTAAAGCACTAGTGTGCACAAATCTTCTGTTGGCATGAAAGGAGCTAGCGAAGAATACCTGTGCGGCGCAGGCTGCCGGCTGCAGAAATAATTCAGTCAGACATACAATGGGTGCGCTCTGGAGAACAACAGAATGAGCAGTGAACCGGGGTACTGATAAAAAGCTGAACAGTATTCAACACTGAGAACATGTCTTAGCCAAGAACCAGTAACACCTAACACCTGGAGTTACAAGTTCCCTTACCCAGACATAAAAGAAATGTGTGCCAGGTATAAAAAATAGCCTGTTGTGAGTGTTAATTTTTAAGGGTGACTGTGGTAGTGGGAACCTACACGCACATACAGTCATAGCCATGACGGTTTACATATATGAACAAACAAATGCATGAATGCACAGGCAAAGTAGAAGACACCCCTAGGCACAGCAACAGTTAGGCATTCAGCTACATTTTAGTTGCACTTCAAAGAGCTGAATATAGAGAAAACAGAGCAAATACAAACCATAATCTGGCAGCTCACTCAGGAGCACAATAGCACACCAAAGTCACCCAAAGCTCACTCACATGAGCAGCACCAAAGTTCACCCAGCTCTGGCCCTCCCTGGCTTCTGCGCTGGGCAGCCCAGTCCTTCTGGTGAACAGGCCAGCTTCAACACATGGCTCTGCCCTAAAATATAGCCTAGCTCCTAAAAACCTAACGAGCTTTTGACACCTATCTGTAATCTTTACAAACAGCAAACCATTAACATGCCACAATTTTGGATATGTAGTAGGCTTGTATTTTTATTAAGCTATGTAAAAGATTGGTGAAATGGCACTACGGCACTCCTAAAATGACACAGCACAAACAAGTATCTGAAGTGCTGCTTATGTTGAAGAACATCTCTCAAATCTCAAGAGACTCAATAACCAGCCAGAGGTAGCTGTCACACGGCTAGAGAGATTATTCAAAACTATGGTGAACTCACAAATATCCCCAAAATTTAAAGAGGGAAAAACCCCAGGTACTTGATTTACCTGTCTGGAACAGAGCATCACTGAGTCTCCTGTATTACAAAAATTATTGGAAAACTTCAGGCCAATTCCTAAGACAAAACTCCAATAATAAACTCGTACTGTATGACCACTGAAGGTCAAGGTGTGTAGGAACGGCTTTGTCGCTTCTTTGTAGTTCACCAGAGGAAAACTGAGGCAATTGCAAGTGGGGAGGGGGTGGAAGAGGAGAATGAGGGTCAATGGCAGCATTAGCTCTTCATACTCCTAAGAGAAAGGTAAGTCTGGGAGCAGGAAACCCCAGTGCGGACACTTCGGGCATCCCAGCCAACGCCTTGCTGACACAGGAACGCTGCGCACAGCAGGCTCTGACGTGTCTATTCACTGCTAATAATCACAGAATCACAGAATCATTAACGTTGAAAAAGACCTCTAAGATCATCAAGTCCAACCGTCAACCCAACACACCATGTCTCCTAAACCATGCCCCGAAGTGCCACGTTGTCCGTAACACACAATAACTGTTCTTCCTCTTCTGTTTGCTATAGCTTCTATCTCTTGAATATCTCTGTTTTTACTGAGGGTTCCTAAGAGTTCCTGGAGCTGAACTGGCTGATCTCCTAAGAAAGCCATAGAGGGATGTGGGCACCTTACTTGTCTCTAGAGGCATCTCAGCTCAGTAATCACCTTTCACTTCTTTCTGGTTCCAAACAATGCACCTGCAGGCTTGCTCTGAAGCACACCAGCCATTTAACCAGACACGAGGGGATTGCATCCTTCCCAACGAAAAAAAAAGTCAGATTTGTGAATTTCCTTGAAAAAAATAAGGTATAATTACTGACCATTAGTAGCACATCCTCTGCCCTCAAAAGGCTGAACACTAACATTCCTTAAAGGGTTTCCTGAGCCTTTTTCACTTGGTTAAAATATCTGACAAGGGTGGGAAAAAACCCTCTCCACAACATAAG
Source organism: Anhinga rufa (assembly GCA_013400875.1). Taxonomy (NCBI): domain Eukaryota; kingdom Metazoa; phylum Chordata; class Aves; order Suliformes; family Anhingidae; genus Anhinga; species Anhinga rufa. The sequence goes on along the minus strand of VZTV01082032.1, from coordinate 101,929 downwards.
CAGCATGGCGTCTTTTTGCTGCATAATACATTTCTTATTTTGGTATCAATGAAAGGAAAGTTGGGCGCTTTCTAAAGCAGTTTGTTCCAGATTGCTAGCTCTCACTATACAAAAATAATGACCCCTTTCCCCACCCCATCAAAACAGTAGCATGCAATCCCGGCGGCACAATATCCCATTGTAGTGCTCTGAATGCCGTACTGGCAGAGGAACTGGTGCGAAGGAGGGAGCACAATCGCCTCTTTGCCCTCCTACCGCTGCCAGTGCCAGTTCAGGGAAACATGACTCACAGCCGCTGCCAAGCTGTTGAGTTGAGGGAACGATGAAAGAGGCCACGCTCAGATAAATGCATGGACAAATGCCACGCTCCGGCCTCACCTCCTTTTAGCTACTGAAGGAACTTGGGGGAGGAGGTCTCTTCCGAAGGAGATAAACCGCAGACACACACTGCTGAGCAGCACGGTCTGCTTCAGCATCATTGCGTTCTCTGTTCAGAGGCACATCTAGGCTTGGCTGCTTTAAAAAAATAACAAATCTCCTTTTCTCATGATCCTGGAGTATAAAACAGAATCTTGTTTTGCACACAGAAAAAATCTAATTATTTTTAACCTGTAATTCAGCTCTCCCTGCTTTTTTGCCTTCCATCACACCTTCCTGTCCTCTGTCCTCCTGCCTTTATGGGATGAGGAGGTAGGTGGGTTTAAAAGTCTCTCACGATCCACATTCAGCAACTGTGATGCCACCCTGAAGATTCATAAATAGTCTGAAGCCACCTTGCAAAAACAGAGCTCACACTGTACAGGAATGGAGGGACATAGCAACCCAAAGCAAAATCATATACACCCGATTCCTCGGTTCAATGAATAACACATCCACCACCAACGATGCGATTAAAAAAAGCAACCTCCATGCTCAGGTTAATCTTTGAAAATAAAGCAGATGAACCGACAAATAGCATTTGCATTTCTAAATGGAGGCACTTCCGAGGCGTTTCCATTGCCACTTCCAAGGCTTCCCGCCCAGGACAATGTGCCCCTGTGAAGCAGAAGGCAGAATCCCATCACCAGGAGAGTTCTCATGGCACAACTTGCCCGGTGAAGGTAAGAGAAAACACCCAGGCTGAGTGGTGAACAGGGTGCTGCAGGCCTTGCAGGTGGCCCACCGCGCTCCTACGCAGACCGCAGGCTCATGACTATCACAGCCGCTGTTCCCCGGACTCCTACTTGCTGTCCTTGCATGCAAAGCCCAAGCTGGTATTTCACCACCCTTTTTGCGTTTCCCATGACTCTCCTGATACCACTTCTTTTTTCCGCAAGCCAGTAATGGCAAGGCTCTTAGCCGATCGCTTCCTGCAGGACTTGGTTGACAGCTCTGTTTTGTTTATGGCTCCGTTCAATTTAGCCGCATAATTATGTCCATTTGCAGTGCAGAAATGAATTCCAAGAATAAAGTGACTCACATTCTGTTTGTAGACTCACAAGGCTGTTTGTACAGAATTTGACAATGTTGTACTCGATCCAGAAAGGACTCTGTGTCCATGTTTGCGGCAAGGCCGGATGGACTCATGACAATGATGAGATAAGTGTGTAAACTGAGATGTACCCACCTCCGCCTCCACCACATGACCAGGAGCACACAGAAGGCCGATGATGAGAAACCACTATTTTCCTTAGGTTCTACAGGAAAACCTTTCATGGCTCGCCACAGAACTTCAACCATGTTTAAAAAAAGGAGGGTGGTGGTTTTTTGTTTGCTTGTGGGTTTGTTTATAAATTACGAGAATGTTCTATTTTGCAGGACAGTGGAGATCGCCTGTTACCCATACAGCGCTGCAACACTGAACAGGTTTTGCACCTGACAAGAAGCACATTCCAATTTTTCTGGAGTTCTTTTCAGAAATTATCTGGAGGTTTTCCCTCCAAAAGAGCTATAACAACTTATTCCTACAGTCTTGTATCAAACGGCACACTTATGATTATTTAAGCTGGATCCAGGATAATACAGTAAATCATTTTAAATATATAAATAAACCACACTTCTGGATAGGTGAAGCGGCGGTTACACGTACCCCAAGCAAGGCGATGACACAAAGAAGGAAACTAAAATGCTGGTGTGAACTTTATCTGCAGACACAGAATCCAATGGCACATTCCCCTGAACCACACGCTTTTGCCGGTACACCAGTACACTGATTAAAGAGCAATTTTAGGTACCGGGAAGCCCCCAACTTAGGCACAGTGTGAAAACTATTTTTAAAAATAAAATAAAATAAAGTCCTAAGCTTATAACTTACCACCTCTTTACATTTATTTTGGAATATTTGCTACATAAAAAGCTACATAGCTGACCCTGAAGTACCTCACGGAACATTTAATATTGTTCTTCGAGAATTAGGTCAGAATCTGCTATTTTGACCTCTGTGCACTACTGCTGAGCAGTACGAACAAAAGTCAGTATAACCTGAGGCTTTCATGATAGGGTCAGCACCTCTTTACTGTAAATTATTCCAACTGACCCCCAGGGGATTCAAGCTATCACTGGATATTCCTTCTCTCACACAAACTGTCTCCCCTCTCACCACCACCAACATATAATATTTCCATCAGCAAAAAACATACCCCAGTTTAAAAAGAAGATGTCCTTCTCACTCACAATCAGCAAGTGTCATCTCTGAGATGGTATCTTTTCCCCTGGCAAACGCAGCAACTATTTCTGTATTGAAGTGGCAAGCAATATCTGTATCTGGAGCTGGCTTTAGTTAGGAAAGTGTTGTGGTTTTAAAAAAAAAAATTAATCTCATTTTCAAAATCACCCGAGTAACACTAAAGCTGTGTCCTGTTGTCTGTCAATAGCAACTAAATCTTTAGGAGATGACATAATGATAAAATTATTGTAGAAGCTGAAAGGAAAAAAAATGGTTTCAGAGATTGAATGGGACTATTTGCAATTTTTCATAACACATGTTAAAAAAGCGATATTGAAGGCGCAGTACTACGCACAGCACATTTTAAAAAAAAACCCAGAAAAACCAAACTCAAATGAATACCACACTGCTCTTGCTACCTGAAATGAAAACCAGTTTCGCTGACCTGAGCTCTAGACCTGGTTGTATTTTGACTAATAGTTACTACAGACTGAAGGAGAGCTGACAGCTCTCCTTTCCCAGAATTTTTTGGACCACCAGGTTCATAGAGTCAGGTTAAATGTGTCATACAAGGCTACACTGAAAACTGTGGTTTTCTCTGCTTGTTCTTCCATCTGCCAGAGAACAGGAGACAGACAGCAATTTGCATTGTACAGCTGCACCACCGATAGCCACCTCACTTTATTCATTCCTCCCCAAAAGGCTGATTTGTTCATTTTTCCAAAATCTTGATTTATTACTTCCAGCAATCCGGATGGGAATTAATTGGGAGAAAATGCAAGAGCTGTCCAAACAGAAGCTTGACACAAGAGCTACTGCCTGAAAAGCCAGGCTTAGACTGAGAGCTGGAAAAGGTCACACCTTTTTATTTCTGCAGGCAATTAACCAGAGTGACTTATTCAGGGATTCGATCCATTCTTCAAGTAGAAAGACTGAATAACTTTCTCAATTTAATATTGATAAGCAATTGTGCTATTGAGTTAATGCAGCTTGAAACTAACTTTCAAATACCTTACCCACCTCAACTGGGGATTTGGCTCAGGAATCACAGGATGAATTTCCACAGCCCCTCCTGGGCAGGACAGCAGAGCGACCAGGCTCCCTGTCTATACATAAGCACCTGCGAGGCGCTCGCAAGAGCTGAACACCTTGTCATGCCACAATACCAGGGCTGACCTGGTGAACCAGGTTCAATAGCACTCTGGAGAAAGAGAGCCCTCCTGGGGCAGTAAAGCAGACGTTACAAGTGAATGGCGTGAACCTCCTAGGGTATAAAGCTCAATAATGTATTTCAGGGGGTAGACATTGTCAATATCTTTTCTTTTTCCTCTATACTTCTGTTTACAAAACGATTGGGAAATAGATTTTTTTTTTTATGTCCCCTTCTCACAAAACCTATGGTGTATGACAAAGTGTTACTACTAAACCATTACAAGAACCAGGGAGTCATATATTGTAACGAATAGCACTGAGTCACAAACCGCTACTATTTCTCAAATGCCCCTTCCAGCAACATGCAACATAAAACATGAAAAATTAAAAAAAAAAAAAATCAGAATTCTCAACACTATTGCTAGCAGCTGCGGGCCAGCTCACCAATCTGAACTAAGTGTATTAAATTCAGTGTTGCTTCTAATGCTTTGGAGACAGCTACCAGAAAAGGCAGAAGGACTAGAGGAGAAAAGGAGCGAAGAGCTAAATGAGGCACATGCTTGGTGCTTGTGACAGTAACATCACCAGCTCCAACCACTTCGTGTAGCCATGAAGACAACTTATTGGCTGGAGATATGACAAATAAAAAACGATAGCATGGATAAAGGCAATTTAAATATATTTCTTTTAAAAAAGAAAAATGCATTTATTTTAAAAATCAAAGAAAGCCTCAATTGCTCTGTTTTCAGAAAACATCTTATTGAAATAGTACCATAAGCTTCACAAAACGATGCTAAGACAAAGCAGCTCTACTTTCTCTTCCATCAGTGAAAAAGAGGAAAAATGGCTGGGGGAAGAAAAAAAAAAAAAACACAAAACGCTTTAGCAAGTGTTCAGCTCCAACCGAAAGCACTACTGCTTTTAAATTTTGAAAGAAAGCCAACCAATTCACTTACTATTTTCTAGTAATAGGCATTTACCCACATAAGCTATGCCAGCCTTTTGTTTAGTACAGAATTATTGCCTGTATGTCTTGAAAATTGAGCCTGTCATAAAGATTTTTTTTATTAAACAAAAGCTCACACCCATTTAATAAATGCAAGCATCTCAGAGATAATCATAACCTTGCGCGGAGCAATCAGACACAGGAACGTGGTCATTTTACGGAGCACTGAATCAAATGCACACGCGTCCAGCTTCTCCCCCCTCTTCCCACCACCGACAGCACCTTGAAATACGTATGGAGCAAAATGCAGCTGGCTCAAATGTGGGTGTCAATGTTTCACTCGGACGCCAACAGTTCAATATAGCACAGCAGTTTCATAGAGGTAAAGAATATATATAGCACATCCTCAGCCAGCCTAAAGCCACGGGGGCCCCTCTAAAGCTGCAGGTTAGTTTTACACCTGATCTCGAAACAGGAAAGATTATTTGAACACAAAGGCACAAAGACACTTGCCAACATGCAGATGGATGATGACTTGAATACAGCTAGTCATATTAAACATGTGACAAAAAAATATACACACACACATGTACTTGCCTATTTTTTTTCATATGGAGATAAAATATTGTCTGGATGGGAAGAGAATATAAAGATGAGACTGCAGCTGAGTTTACTTATTAATATTTTGCAGATGATTATCAAAGTACAAGCAAATACTTCTTGCTCAGAGAGGCCGATAAAAATCAGTGGAGAGCACTGACAGCTCCCTTAATTATGCAGCCATTACCAGGCATGTTTTATTTTTATTAACTTTGAGGCAGCTTTGGTATAGCACATTTTATGGAATGGTGAAAGCTATTTTCTACACCAACATAACAAAAGGAACAACCACCAAAAAGAAACCCAGCACCAGCTAACGACTTGTTCTCTATGCTGAATATAGCTGGAGTTTTCTACTTGCTTCTTCACACAGACACATTACTCCTTAGGTTTATTAATCAGAAGGAAGAAAACATTTTATTCTGCTGCTATTTTATGTTTAATCATCTATTTTCAAGCACTCCTTGAAGTTCTCAGGTACCTCAAGCTAACAGAGTTTAGGCCCAGTACATCTTAACTACATGATGCTAAGTGGTTTTGACAAGCTCTATTATAATTACATTTAAATGTTTTGTTCTAATGTTTGTGTTTGCCAAAGTCTTTGATGGGAGATTAAATTACCTTCACCCTAAAGTCCTATAATAAATAAAAGAAAACAGAAATGCAGTGTCAATTTGTGTCCAAATCTGCTTACAAAAGAGAATTACTCAGGCCTTTGCCCAGCCAAGCACTTAATCATGTGCATAATTTTTATTACGTCAGTATTGCCTCTGATGTCAATGAGCAATGGAAGCTATGATCGTCAAGTTGTATACATGCCTGAGTGCTTTCCTGGATCGGGGCCTAAGAGAATTCACAACACACTGCAGGGACTCGGGACAGACAGTCCAAGGGAAGTCTCTTGGGACAGATGTCAGGAGAAAGCTTAGCACACAGCCTGATGCTCCCTTACAGATAATAATAAGTCCTGCCTAATAAAACAGATGACAAACTTGAATTACATTTGTAACTGAAAAAACAGCGTTATGCTGGCCTGAGTCGATAAAATACCATCCAAAATTCAGGCAATTAATTGATGATTAGAGTAGTGCCAGTTAATTAACTAAAACCACGACAGATATAAGAATTGTGTTCTTTATTGCATTTCTGCATAACCAAATGTTACCTTATCATGTTTTGTATAGTCCAGGGGAACACACCGACATCTCTAATTCCCAAAGTAACTTGTGCCTTTCTAGCACAGCCTCGCTGCTTAGAGAGGAGCTCACCTGGATGAGCAGCAACTGAAGATGCCTGGGGCCTCTCAAGGTAACAGGCTAATTTGTGTAAAGGACTTTCAGGTCACTGGACACTTGCCTGCAGGAAAAAAAACTGGCTTCTGTTGACTCTCGAAGTCTACACGTGCTGGTCAGCAACCAAGCTTTGTACAAAAACACCAGTGAGACCAAATCATGAATCTGGAGACAGGGAAACCAGGATGACTTGGGAGACTTCTCATGAGTGCTTTTGTGAAAAGCTTTCACACTGACAAAGTTTAGGTTTTACGTAGCAGAGACCAGACTGAGAGCTTCTGCAAAGGAAAGACATTTTTATCTGTGTTAGGGAGTTGAAAGCGGGCTTAGGCAGCCAGTGAAAAGGATTTAATTATCACTTCGTCAACCATATCCTGTCCACAGCGAGTACTGCCTACTTTGATGACTGCGGTTGCTGCCGCTTGTTCTCCCCCAGCAAACAGGAGGGGAGATAAGGTGTGTTTGGACTCTTTTTGCTGGAGAGGATATTGTTTTTCTTCTGCTTGTTTTATAAACTCCAGCTCTGTTACATCTCGGTCATTATTCAGCCAAGTGAAAAACAAATAAATATTTCCTGCTTTCTACACAAGTCAGCGACTGCAATGTTGGAATAATTTGTTTTGTTCTTCTCCGAATTTCCTTTAATTTGCAATATATGGTGTGTGTGTGCATACACACAATATGTATATTTATGTTATATTACTATTTACACATATAATTTGCAATATTGTGCATGCAACCTCTAGATTTTTCTCAGATTTGCTGCTCTCCAACACCCTTTTTAAACAACAAATTTTAACAGTAAGTCATTATTACTAGCACAAAAAAAAAATCACAGCTTTAATTTGTCCTGGTTTCAGCTGGGATAGAGTTAATTTTCTTCATAGTAGCTAGGATGGAGCTGTGTTTTGGTTTTATGCTGAAGAGTGGTGATAATGCGGAGATGTTTTAGTTGATGCTAAGTAGCGCTTACACTAGTCAAGGACTGTTTCAGCTCCCCGTGCTGTGCCGGGTGCACGGGAACCTGGGAGGGGACACAGCCGGGACAGCTGACCCAAACTGACCCCAGGGATGTCCCACACCATATGGTGTCATGCTCGGTATATAGAGCTGGGGGGAGAAGCAGGAAGGGGGGACATTGGGAGTGATGGCGTTCGTCTTCCCAAGGAACCGTTAGGCGTGATGGAGCCCTGCTTTCCTGGAGATGGCTGAACACCTGCCTGCCCATGGGAAGCAGTGAATGAATTCCTTGTTTTGCTTTGCTTGCGTGCGCGGCTCTTTCTTTCCCTATTAAACTGTCCGTATCTCAACCCATGAGTTTCCTCACTTTTACTCTTCCGATTCTCTCCCCCATCCCACCGGGGGGGAGTGAGCGAGCGGCTGCGTGGAGCTTGGTTGCTGACTGGGGCTAAACCACGACATAATTCCACACACATGCTTAAACTCATCCATCCTGGTACCACTATTTTTTTACGCTGACCAGTACCTACATGAGAAGTTGGTGGGTTTTCTCCAGTCTTAAATATCTTGTTCTATGTTTATTTAGCTCGTGCAGAACAAACATATGAAAGTTTTTTATAACTGTTTGCAAATACCAATCCTTGCTTTGAAGATAAAGCATGAAAAATCTTCTGCTCAGTACCCAGCTTCATCCATCTTGTACCATTATTCTTGGCTTGATGACAGTAGCTGCTTCGAACCTTCGGAAGACCATCAGAATGATAACAAACCCTTCCCAAGCTTCATGCTTAATAAAATAAACCCAAAGTGTCACAATACACAGCACAGTCCCTGCAGAACAAACGCTTTAGTTGTTCTGTGACAGTGGTTTCTTGTTAATACATAAGAAACTCAATTTATATATACACACACACATATATACGGTGGGTCAGCAAAACATCAGGCACACACAGCTATCCTGACAGCTGAAACTGGTGGTTTTGTTAATATTCAGAGAGGACAAGCATGGGATTTTAGTTTTTTTTCTCCCCCTTGGGAATGTTCTCCACAAAGGACAAATTTAAGAAAAGATTACTATATTAAGAACTGAACCTATATTAAGTCATGATCCTTCACCAAGCAATTGCAATATATATACACATTTGGTTCAGGAGATCCCTTTTTATTACTTTACTGTTTGGTTTTAAACTTTCTTCATTTCTTCATACAATTCATTAGTAACAGTTAAGAAATATGAAGCATTTCTGGGTGAGGCTGAGCAGTAAGAAGCCTAAAGATCTTTCACAAGAGCCTGTTTTTGCACATTTTTTCACCCTGCTGTGAAAACTTCTGGTGAATTTTTGATACTGTGGCTGTTTCAAACCTCTTCCTAAACAGACTGCTTACCTTTGAGGTTCTAATTTAATTACTTTTAAATGATTAATTGTCAGCTAACCACAGATCAAGCATCTCTATTAAAGTCCTGACTTTGTTTACAAAGCCCAACGAAAGGAAGATCTCTGTGCTGCCTGTCCAACATTATTCCCCAGAGGATCACCAAACAGCTCTTCTGTGGAGGCTTAATCCTACATCAACTAATGACAAAGAAAAGGCTTACAGAGATCAGAGGGTTTGAAGTCAGTCTGTAATAGTAACCAAAATGCACTTTCCCACTTTTCCATTAGCACCATCAGAGAAAACTTGCATGTCAAGGCAAAACCAGCAGAGGAATGGCATGCAGAAGATAGTCCCAACTGTTTAAAACACTGTTCGTATTAATTTTTATGTGGAAATGACATAGCTGTAGATATTTTCCCTTGTATGCCCTTATTAAAAAAGACACATTTTGAGCTGTTTTACAAAGGCATGATTCTTAAATTAACCTCGTGAGGCCAAATGGAGGTACTTAGCTAAACGGCTAAATAGGCAAAATGCTGGAAAAACAGCAGTTCTCACGGATATTTTGTACTGAATTCATAACATTAGTCCTAGAATAATAGAGCTGAGATTTAATATGCCCATAATCCTGATATTCTGCTCATTTTCAGAAATGTGAATTCCAGACAAGTTAATCTGATGATTTTTAAACTGTACCTCAAGTCCCTAAAATGGCATTTTCTAATTTGAAGCATCTACATTTAAAAACTGAGACCATAAACACGTAAGTATAATTCACACATACATTTAAGGACATAGCATTCTGCAGTACTGAAATGAAATGCTTTATAATTATCTGCTGTAGATCTGGTAAGATGCCTCATGCATTTGGCCCTTGCACTAAAGAGCCAGAGAAAAAAACCCACAATAATTCAACCTGAATAGTTAATAGATTTTTGGCCAGAAACTTTTCCCCTACACTCTGTACATGTTCATGTGTTTCTGAAAAATGTTACGAATTATAGTGAGGTAGAGGATGAAACTGCCCACGGAGACACAAGGATTTTCAGAGGATGATTGGTGGCTATCTGGTGGGGGCAGGGGATGGGGGAGGCAAAGAGGTTTACAGGGGGTACAGGAACACTTTTATAGCTTTAGTGATCCTATAGAAAAGACGCCCGAGAAGTCACCAGATATAACCTTAAAGCTGTCAATGGTGGAAGAAAATAAAATTATTTACATGTTTAAACTTCAACTTTGTAACATGCATACAAATGTCGCCACTGGTGCTGCCTGGTCTTACCATCCTTTAAATGATTTTTTTTTTTAATGCCAAAGAGCCTGTGTTAGACTACTGGAAGCCAGAAAGAGAAATGATTCATCCTCCGCCATACCTCCAAAATAATAAGGAATCCAACGTTTTCTTCTCTTAATGTCATCAGAGAGTTGGAAGTTAAACATTCTCTAAAATGTAGAATAAATAAAAAGGGCAAAGCAAATACAAATCTGAAATGTCCAGTTTTGCCTCAACCTGATCAGAGGCTGATATAACTTGAAACTATTTAGATCGCGGCAATTTAAAAGCGAGTGAAACCTTGGTATTAGACTAAGTGCTTGCACTGCAGCAAGTATCTCTGCTATTTGCAGGAAGCTCATGTAGCTGCTTTTAAAAGTTAGGCCAGACAGTCAAACAAACTTATTGCTGCATTTGCCATCTTTATGGGTGGTGGAACCATCTCAGCAGGATTTCTAGTGCATGCCAGCAGGGCCACTGCTCGGTCAGGAAAGGAAGAGGAAGAACGTGTCTCCTTTGCCAGTGCCGTGATGCTCAATATAGTGAGACCCAAGGATCGCAACGTAGTGCTTTCTATTCCTTGAATTCAAGGTTAAGGGACATTTCAAGGGGGACTCAGAAGAGACCACAGTATTATAAGATTTCCTGCACCACGGTACTGAATAAACTGAGCACTTGCTGACAACTTACGGCCCTTGGACAAAACTGAGAAATGAATGGTGCCCGAGTGACTCCCACCTTTCACAATCTCAGTCTAACAAACGTGCCTAACCAGGAAAGGTGAAAGCACTGCCGAAAAACTTGCTTTTGAAGAGTCCTACAAGGAAACAAAATCCAACTGCCATTGAAAGCAGAGGCCCAGTAAAAGCATGAACAGTTCTCTCCATGCTCTATAGAACTCATTTTCAAATGTACAACCTGAGAGGGAAGAATTGACCATCACACCAAATGTTTTTCAAGGATTTTTTGTTTTTCAATGCCCATCCAACCTCCAAACTCCTTTGCTGGTTAATGAGGATGGTGAAGAGGGCACTTCTGCAAACCAAGGCATGTAGGTTCCTTCTTAGGCAGTTTACAATGTACGGGATCACCTTGTGATGGTACCAGAAGTCAGGAGATAACTGCAGACTACCCAGAAGGTATACAAATACATAAAATACGTGCTGCCCTTCTCATTTCTAAACAAAGACTTCCATTTTTTGTCTCTTCTCTCCAGACTTGAACATTTTACTTAAGAAATGACAAGATGCTACAAATAATTTGTTTCCAGTTCTTGAATTATCTTGCCCTGAGGCTAATTATATTAATAGACTTCCCTAGGTTTAATTAGTATTTTGTCTAACCCCAGTTGATCGTTAAAATTTCATTTAATCTGATCACTAAAGTACATATTTTAAGTCCAGTCCAGATGAAGGAAGTGCAAGTGTACAATTACCACTGAGTGGATGAGCCACTAAATTTAACTAAGGCCAGGGCATTTTTCACTCCTAAATTTAATTTCAGTATCTCAACTCCATTAGTGTGGATTGCAGAATCTTCCTCCTCATTTAACTGACAGCAACAATAAATCACAAGCTCTTATTTTGTGTATCGGAGACCCTAATTCTCAATTCCTGTCACTCAGCAGTCGCAGGTGGCTCTTCCCTGCATAAAACTCAAGTCTTTGCCTATCTTTGAGCCTCGCCGGTAGGTAACAGCAAACATCTCGGTGCAGACATAGCTTCATACCAGCAACAAGTGGTTTTGTCAATAAAGCCATTTCGCTGAAGGAAATAAACTTCTGCCGTTAAAAGAACTGGTTTGCTTCTACAGTTTTGTTTGTAACAGGGCTTTTACTACCAAAGTTTTCCTAGCAAAACCTCTAAAAGTGCATCAGTTTTGAAGTAGCTGAACCTCCCATAAGGTTTCGTTCGAGCTGTGCTTTCAGGTGAGTTATTGGGCTGAGAGCTATGGAGGCCCAAGGGGAAATTTTTGCAAGCCCAAAGCTCTCGGCAAACGTAACTCCACAGCTCCTTTACCGTGCCCCCAGGGACATATTAACTCCTTTTGGAGAAGTGTTATATGAAGACGTGAGCACATACACTTCCCCGTTTATACGAGGTGCAGTGACTTGTGGAGATTCGCTGTGGAGTCATACATCCTGCAATTCCCAGCAGGCAGGAATAACGGTATGGCAAGAAGCAATACTGTAGCTCGAACAAAGTCCTGGAAGCATGGCAAACACGGATTAAACCAATTCTGTTGGCGGAGATGACAGCATAAGCACATACACGCATTCAGCCAAAAGAGCAGCAAAAGCAAAGCCTAAATTTCCTGCATATTTTAAAACCAAGATCAAGCAACAAACCCAACCACATCTGCACTGTTTTATAACATAATCCTGTACTTTACATAAACCTAGATAAGCCTCAGAAATGGGCTTACTACACAGAGCTGAGAGTATTTTTGTAAGACAACTGGACAAATCCCTGAAGAGTTGTGGACACACCTGTATATAACATAAATTCACAGGAGAACACCTTCCTCCTTCCATGAGCTCATACGTACAAGGCTATAAGGGAGCGTAGTGTCAGGGATACTTTGGGTAGACCCTTTCCACTGAACGAATTTGGCTATAATGACATAAAACAGCCACAGCTAATCCTGTCCTCAGCTACACCCAGAGAATCGCGTTCGCCTGAACTCCGTCATCTCCTTCAGACATGCAGCTCCATTAGACCAAATCCTCATTTCAACAGGAATCCTTCAAAGTTAGCAGTGTTGTGGCTACTTGCTGGAACCGGGCTTTGCACATTGCCTGTAGATGTACAATTTCCTCACAGGTATACATGTACCCAAGTGCACACAAAGACACTGTACCTCCTGAAGACAAGCAATTAAATCCATCACATTTAATAAAAGCCACTTATAACAAGCTGTGGCACGGAGGTCATTACTGGACTTCCTTCTTCCTCCAGCAGACTTCTCTACCAAAAGCCATGTTGGGTGCTTTTGCCCTCCTCCTTGCACAGTACAATAACTTGTAGCTTTAACACTGAAGTGCCAGCTTCCCAATTTACCTACGTGCTGATTTATCAGCAGCTGTTGTAGGACAAACTTCAAACCCTTAGACCTCTATCCCAATATGGAACCAAAAAAAAATAAAAATTAGCGACTGCTGTGTGCAAGGCATTTACTGGGAAAGTTCAAGTGTTCGTGCTTGTTTCTTTGCACAAGGCCAGCTCCACTAAAATCAGAACAAAACCAAACCACCAACCCCCCCCTTTCATTTAACTGGCAGTTCTGTCTGCATGACGATTTATAATGTATTGTCTTGGTGTGCTTAAAACAACTATTCTTCTGGTCGTGCCTAAATACCACCTTTAATGATTTACCCTAAATAATACCTAGTATTACAAAGCTACTTCTCGAAAAACAGCATTTTCCTTGATTTCTCAATGAATTTTGATTTTGCCTAATACAATTAGCCTTTGAGGACTCAACCCCACGTGACTTACAACCGCCGATACAAAATTACAGCAGTACAATTTTCCATTGAAAAAATTTTCTAACCTCAAAGTGAAAATGCTTGTTATAGATTAATGAAGGTTATTCATTACTGACGCTGCTTACAGTATCTTCTATTTAACTTCTGTTAGAATTGTTCAATAATTATTCTCATGAGGTAGTGGCCATCTGTTTCTCTGTTATTATCTGTTATCTCCACTTCAAAAGAAATCAGAGTGCTGCATACAAAGCCTGACACCACATAACTTACAGAACCATTACTTCCTTTCCTTATGTCTTGCTTCCTTATAACGCGTGAAATACAGCTAACGTCTCTGTGATAAAAGGAATTTACTCGCAGAATCTCTGCTGCTTGTGATTACTAAGAGACCAATTTTGCATGACGCTGAGTGCTCCTGTCTAGGTGCGGAATGACTTCAACTCCCACTTCTTAATTTCGTTTAGATGGAAACTTTATTCTGATGCTGTTAAGTCTTTAATAAATCACTGCTAGGTACTGAATCTCGCGTAACTCAGATGCTTGTGAGGCCTGGTTTACATTCAGTTGTTCCAGCAGGCTTTAGGTTAAACTGAGAACATATAAAATTGAAATAATTGTATTTCCAAGAGTTTAATTGTACAATATTTTAATAATCTGCTTACAGACTGTCTGGTTTTGTTTATCTGGAAGAAAGCAGCTCGCATGAGTAAGATAATTCGATTCAAAAAAATACATTCCCTGTAGATGTCTCCAATATGTAGAATACTTTGGTCACTGATGTTTTTCAAAAAGGCTATGCTTCTCTTTCTACACTGAAGCCGTAATACTGTTCCTTAGGGGAAAAGGTTATCTGGTGGATGAACAGCTTTAGATTTTATTCTTTTAAATATTTTGGTGCGGATCTGAATTCCTCTGGCCATTTTCGTTTGCACGAATCTTTCCCACCAAGTATTAGTCATGCTCTGATTTCTGTTCAATATTTTTGATGAGCAGAGCTCTTGTAGCTGGCATAGGGACTCAGAAATAAAACGAAGCTAATTTGTAAGCATTCATGTTATCTGAAGTCTGAAGCTCAGCTGCTTATCCGAACTTCCATTATAAACTTTGGCTTGCTTCTAAATCTTAGGAAAGATCTTTTCATTAAAACACCAACCATTAAAATGAAAATTCAGTAAGGAAAAAAACACTGTTTCGAAATGAAATAAAAAGAAAAAAATGAAGCTCTTAGTCAACCTATTATTACTTTAGGAACTAGATTTCTAGATACAATTAAAGGCAATTAAACTCCAAAGCTCCAGAACCGCACTCCGACAACTACAGACTGTGGCAGAAGAAAAATCAAGGATGAAATCAGAGCTCTGCCGAAACTGCCTATGTTTTGCATGCCTTTTGCTTTTAAAACACACAAACGGTAACTACACTGAGAGAAATTATGCTGCTTGTGATTCAACAGCATGTATGCAAGAGGGGAATCAAGCAGCTGCATCTTCCACATTCTGTAACTGCTAATCAAAAGCAGAAAGCTGGTATCATTTCCAGACGAAACTACTGTTTCATCCTCCCCTTCTGCAAATCAGATATTCACGTGCAGTCCTTCAGACCCTACCCGCTTCTCGACAACTTAATCAGGTTTTCAGATTTCAGCACTAGGCGATTTCTATTCTTGCCAGGGAATATAACCTTATGACATGCCCTCTACGCAGCCCTGTGCTGTTATTTCCTGCACAATTAGCAATTGGTTGTGAATCCTTTCATGGGTCGGGAGCCCCTGTTTAATTAACAGCATCCTCAGTCAGAGATTACCCTGTGATACAAAAGGGAAATGCTTCCATGGGCATCTGAAGAGAAAGAAGCATTTGCAGAAAGATCCCTCTCCATTGAATACCTTGCCTGTAACTCCATACCCAGGGCAGGGTAATTTAGCCACAGTTCCACTCAACAGGTTTTGAAACATCTCTTTCCAATTTGCTTCCAGATACAGTCTCATCATCTTTTTTTGATATTACAACTCAACTCAAATAGCTTATAAAAAGACATTGCGATCTTCCTGGCTGAAAAGGAAGGGTGGCATTCACACAAATGCTCCAGTCAAGCTGCCTCCAGAAGAAACTTGCTCTATACCCATACAGAGACCTCCGCAAAGGAAAAGGCGTTCAAGGCAGAGGATCAAATAATCTGAAGGTAGAGGGGAAAATTAATACAACAGAGCCACATGTAGCACCTTTACAGGCTGATATCGAGAGTTTTCTGTTCTGTTGATAACTGATCTCCAGTCAGCTTCTCTCACTCAACTTCCTTTCCAAAAAAATACATTTGAGCTCTGCTCATTTTTAGCCTTCTTTTTTTAAGCAGAAAACCCAGCATCGCAGTGTTAATAGCATTTCCCAATAAGGAACTAAGTAACAAGCGAAGTGCAATTAGGAAAGGCGTGCTATCAGGACATTTTACATTCTTGATAAAGTGACATATAAACTTGGCACAAAGTTCACTTCATCAGTGCCACAGAGTGAACCAGAGCATCATTTACTTATCTTCAGCTGCTGCAAATCCTCGGAGCCAGAGCATGGAACTAGAACAGCATTAACTCCAGTCTTTCTGTGACAGGCATTGTCTTAGGAAGCTGCCGGTCTGCAGGTACTCTTTCCAAGACGTCTTTATTTGACGTTAAGCAATTAAGAATGGAAAGCCAAGGGGCCGTGCAAACCAACAGCAGTTACTCAGTGGCAGCAGATGTGTATCTCTCTTCAATTTTCAGACACGTACATAGCTAGAAAGATTATTCAGAGTCACAGCTATGCCTTCTGCAGAGCTTTAGAAACCATTGGCTTTCCTGTTTCATATTTCCTGGGCTTTGACAGTTAACAACAACCTCTCTTTCTCGAAGAAAAAATATCTTATGATTCAGAGAAGCACAATTAGATTGAAATATTCCAGGTTAGGGAATTAAAATAAAACAGCATGTGTATCAAATGTGACGAGGTTGTCAGGATTTTCCTCCCAGATTCATGGAAACAGATGAGATATTACATAAATTCCTCACTGATAATTGAGGTTAAGGTCTACTGCAGGTCATCAATTTAGAACATTTTACTATTCCGACCTAAAAGATTTACTTACAACTGCAAGTACTCTCTTCCGTGATTTATGGTTGTTGGAGAAAATAATAAATTAGACCTTATTTTTTAAAAATAAGATTCATAAAAGTGAAGAAATGTAAACTTGGAAAGGACTTGAAAGGTCATCAACGAAGTGTAATGGAGAGGGAATAACTCAGTAAAACAAATAGGTATGCTGTTGTAAACGTTATTTCTACTTCTCAATGCCTCGCTCCAATTTTACAATACCCACACTATCCCTGCTTCACTGGAAAAAAGCAAACAAATATTGAGGGCACTGTCTGATTTAGTTACTACTAGAAAATTGCATTAGGCACAGATCCCAAAATAATAACTATTCGCTCCTTGGCTTTTAAACAAAGCATACACATTTGCAAACACTCTCTACGCCGTGCCTGCTAGCCTGCAGTTCATTATAAAGCACAGAAAAAAAGACTACATTGATAGCACTGTAGCTAACACACCTTGATCTTTCACTTTAAGTCACCTCTTTTATCACTGAAATGATGTCAACAGTCATGCAGGCACAGAAGTAAAAATGGTTCAGCCTTTAAATACACCAAGAAAACATGAAAATATTTGGAATTAGATTGTAATATTTTGTAGGGAAAGATCAGACTAGCAGGAGGTCGCGTGATATGTTTATATCCATCTTCCTACCTAGCTGGCGCTTTAAGTGCGTAACGTGCTGAAAGAGGTTAATGGATGGTTAGTGGTCATTCCTGCTGCGTGATTTGGGCAGCAGGATGACATGAGGTTTTTCATTAATAGAAACATGGGGGTCAGCTTTCTAGGATTAGACAAATTGGATTTTTCCTCTCAAACATGAAGTCCACTGTCAAACATAATTTCTTCTTCCAAGAAACATGTCATAGATAGAGGAATGAAATTGTAAATAGATTAGAAACTGTACTTAAACTGATTATAGGTTAATCCATGATCCTAAGCAAAGGCATGTAGTGGTGCAGGCTGCATATCACTGAACTGAGCACCAGTTTCAGAGTCATTTCAGATGCAATTTTCAAGAAGCAAGACTAACTACGAAGCAACTTTCTAAAAAAAAAGACAGAAATGCACTAAAAATGCAACCACAGTAAGTATAAATACTTTGGTAGGTTCGGTGTAGGTAAAAAAACTGACATCGAAAGAAATCCATAATTCAAGGTGCTTCACGTGGCATTTCAAACCACTTCAAAGCAGTAACTGTTTTGAGTCTAGCTGGAAGTAAATATAGTTGTAGAAAGAGTAGAGACACAAATACATCGATGCAATAAAATTGTACCAGTGTTATTAATTGCTGCTTAGCGGACTTTTTCCTGGCTTAGCCATTTCCAAATAAGAACTAAATAACTGCTGAGATTGCACAAGGCGCGCTTTCCCTCCACATCTTCATCAGGCTTTGCCAGACGGTATTCAGAGAAGCCATCTCTCCCGCTTCCCACCCCCTGCTCTGTGCCTGGCCCTGCGGGCTCCCCGTGCCAACGCACACGCTCGCGTGGCTGCGCAGCGAAAGGAGCCGGGGAACCGACCCAACTGCAGTGACCCTAAGGGGGATCACAGCACATCTGCTTTTCAGCTCTGCGGGTCCCTAGCGCAGCGTATCCCTTGGTGCACGAACGCTTCTGATGCTACAAGTGAGTCCTGGCACAAGGCTGAGAATATGAGGCCAAAACAAGCGGGCTAAGATAGTGCCTTCGGGGCTGTGGGACCAGCGCCATCTTATGATGTCCTGAATGTGAGTTTAGACCTCGGCCCCTCCTTTTGGGTCTCCACGGCTAGCTGGTGCTTGCAAGGACTGTGGAGCGTTTCAAGTGAGGAAAAGTAATGTTTACCTGAAGGTTCATCCCGACAGTACAACCTGCCTTTCTGTTTTAAAGGAAAAGTAGGCTCCACCTTCCCCAACACAGCACGTGGAGCTCACTCTTGGGGCTCCTCGACACGCAATGCTTTGTGTCAGGCCCTGCTACTGCTGTTTTCACGTGTTTCACCCCCCCCCTGGCTGCTAGTACTTAAAATTGAATGTTTTCTCCTTGGCTGCTTCTCTAAGATAATTGCAGTCAGATGCTGACGCTCCATTTCTACCAGCCAAGGCATGTGATCACCACCCATCTCTCCTCCTGTTCAGGAGAAATATTCACTTATAAGAGAAGACAGGCACATTAAAAAAATAAACAAAAACATTTCCCACATTTCTGAAGGAGTATATTTTAGACAGTACAGTTCATGCTTTGTAACAAGACTCCTACCTATAATATATATAAAAATGAAGAATAGAAAAATGTTTTTAAAATTTGAAGGAATCTATTTAACATAAAACTATCTCTAGTCTAGCAAAAAGTACATGATTTCCACTGATATCAGCTATTTCAAAGGATCAAATAAACAGAAACACTTGCAACAGATTTAATTTAATGAGTTTAAATAGCTATTGCTTCTAAAATACCTAAGTTTTCCTCCAAGTCTCCTTTGTGATATTGTTTCCTAAAAAAAGGTTAGCAGAATTTTTTGTTCACTTCATTCACTCCAGTCTCATGCTAAAGAAATAAAATTTATTCTACATGTAGACAATCTCTGGAGCTTTTAATTAAGCTCCTAAAGTACATATACAAAGAAATCAGAACAGACACATCAGATTACACTGAAAACCAAACAAAACCAGCTGAATTATTAAGGGGCCTGGCTGAGCTGCGTGTGCCCAGCCGGCGCTCTGCCCTCCCGTCCCAGGGTTTGCAAAAGCATTTTTAAACCCAGCATCAGCTGCTGCCCCCATCACTCATCTCTGCATTTCAAGAAAGCTTTTCGAACACGATAAGCCATCATATTTCTCTCTCAGCCATAGTTTAAAATATTAGCACTTTTGTTCTTAGTTTGTATATTATTTTCTCTTAGACACATACGATATGACAAGTCAGCCCATTTTTTTGCAACGTGACGATGTTTCTTTTTTGTTATATGTGCTGATCAGCGGCAAGAGCAACTTGGGAAAGAGTGATTTGGGAAGTGCAGAGCTCACTCGCCTTGGCTTTTCAAGCTAAGAACTTATTATCTGAAGTAAAATTAAAAGCAAGCCAATCAACTTGCTCTGGGTGACGGGAGTTTTAAAGAACACTGTCACGTATCTCAAGAATAAGTAACACTGAAATACTGCTTTTTTTATTCTTTCCTTCGGTGATTTGCCTGTCGATTGCCCATTCATTTCCTGGAGACATTTCTAATCCCTCTACTTGCTAAACCCAAACAAAATCAATCCCCCTGCCAAGCTGCAATCATAGGCTGATGCGAGAGCACAGAACTGCAGGCAGCAAAGGAAGCCTTACGCCTGTTGCCTGTGCTCACAGTCCCAGCAAGAAAAGCATTTCTTTCCTTATTTCATTTTGGGGGTGGGCTCACTCTGCCATCAAGGAAACAGGAAAACACGTGACATACTGATAAGCATCCTCTAAATAGATTTTGGCTTTACCCAGGAACTCTGATTTGCGGCAATTGAGACAAATAAGCCCTAGCTTTAAAGCCTGCGACAATGCTCTAACCTACTTGGTTGTACAAACAACTGTCTCTGTGGTGCGAGCGAGCATGAAATCCACTCCTCTGCTCCCTCTGTCCAAAACCGAGCACATGGATTTCAATGAGAGCTTTGGCCATGTGCCCTTTGCTTTTTTTTTTGGCGCGTGCTGCTGAAACCACAGAACCTGTATTAACACATATACGGTGGTCCCTGACCCGTGGTGTTGCAATTCTCCCATATAAAAAGGCACAGAAAAACATGTATTTCTCAGCTTTCTTATTTCCAGCCCCCTTATTTGCAGCAGGTAGAACAACTGCACAACGTTCATCTGGCCAGACTGGACTACATATTCATGCAATTCAATGCTGTACTCCCAGGAGCAATCAACAATGTGCACCCAAGGGAAGAAAGAAAAATATCCATCTGCATCTACAGCAGGGTCCACTATTTTCACGCCAATAAAAGCCTTCTTTCCTCATCTTTTTCCCTGGTTTATAAGCAGGTTAGAATTGTAAGTCTCCCTCATATTTAACTGCAGTTGAAATAACTTGATACGAAACAATTTTATATCATGTTTGACATAAGCTCCAAGAGTGAAGGAAAATGCAATTTTTTCTTATAATCTAAATAATCCTGCAAACAGTTTTGAATTTATCATCAGGATAAACTCCATGACTAACAGACGCACTTACTACTCAGGGGAAAGCTTCTGACAACACTTTTACATTCTCATCGCTCATCTTAATTCTGGGCTACTTAATATAGAAACCTCTTTCAATGATGCTTTGTCTCCCAGTTCTCCAGTTCTGGGATCACACCTTTCCTGGATGTGCAAAGCAAATACTAGGCTATTACAGGTTTTCTTCCAACAAGACTTGGGAAGCATATGCTAAGCGCTTTGATGAATCAGGCTCCATAAGCAGGCAGGATAGCAATAAGTTTCCTTTAAATGGGATGCTCATGGTTCACCCATCTAAACCCAGCTCATACGAGTCTGTATCTATGCTCGTCAGCTCTCATCACTAAGCGAGTTCACAGTGGATACTGGACGTAAGAGGAATCTTAAATAAGGGTGAACAAACTGGTACAGGAGCGCTATTGGTGCTCATGTTAGTGCTCCCTGACTCTGTGGAGCTGCACAAACTCTTCAGTTTGCTTGCTGAGTGCTGGAACAAAGATAACTGAACAAATAATCTGAATAATTATTCCAAATATTCAAACAGTTTACAAATATGAAACTTCCTAAAGTCAGCATGGAGGCATCCACCACACCAGCAGCAGGCACCTAATCTGGGGGCAGGGGAGAAGGAAGCTCACAACCCCATCATCTACAAGCATAAGGTTTCTTTTCGGTCCGTGCAGAGACAGAGGCCTCTGGAGAAAAAACTCGTGGCTCCCCATCAGGGTGCCACAGCCCACGACATGAGCACCGCCACCTCCACCGCACCTTCTCTTCCCCTGGCAGCTCTACCAGCTGTGGGAGTCTCTCTTATAAACGTCCATTTTCCATATTACCCAGAATAGCATCGTTGTAAAGAGCATAAAACTGTCTGAGGATAATTGGGTTTTGCCAGATGGCAGAAAGCTAACAGAGATTGTATAACATTTGTTTACAGCCTGATAAGTTTTACCTTGGCATTTGTAATTTGCCCAAAGAAGTTTTCAATTAAAACAGAAAACACAGTACCCCCCCCTTTGAAATACATGGGCATTTAAATGCTCTTAATCAAGCTAGTATCTGATACCTAAAAAAACAGTAAAGGGTTTCTTTTAGTTACATAATTTGCAAGTATCATATACAAAAAATTAGATTAGCAATATCAAGTGCTTATGCTTCCAGAGTACAAGTCACTTAAATATAAACAAAAAGGAAAAGCCAAGCACCATCAAAATATGACCAGACCTGAGCAAACCTTTCAAATTGTCCTTTTTTATTACGTAAGTAACAGTTAAATAATCCCACTTCTCCTCCCACCATTTGCAACTCTCCCAACTCTAGCAGGATGTAAAGAAAAAGACAGTATAAAAAAAATATATTGGTTCCCCCAACTGAAACACTGCCACAAATGTATCAGTATCTTAAAAATGAGCTAGATGATATTCAGTGTTGCCTACATCGATTTACAGCGGCAACAGTTCCTTTGAAACATGCAAAAGTGTCACCACTTCGACTACAGCGGGAAACACGATGCAACGATTAACGTGTCAACGATGATGACCTGCAACCAAGGACAAATCTCACCCCTTTAACAAAATGAATGGTCACCATCAGCAAGGGCTTGATGTTCTCATAGGACCCAGGAGGAGTGAAAAACTTATTTTAACTTCAACTACTCTCGTGCATACTAGCATAACTCTAACACTGCCTCCTCTACAGCAAAGATGTTTGGTTCATGCTGCTGAAAATCAAAATCCATGTGCAGACCATGAGAACAAAAGCTGACATCTAGGCACTAACCAAAGCAGGAGTGAACTCCTACACCATCAGCCGCCTCAGCTCCCAAGGCACCTCAGCAGACCACTCTGAAGGTCAGTATGAAAGCAACTCCGAAATAAATTCTCCTCTTCTTTCAGCTAAAACCAAGCGAAATCAAACCTCTGCAGCACTTCTGAAAATGTTGTTCCTGCACTGACTTGTAAAACACACACCCCAAGACATAAAGAACCTCCTGCCCTCCCCTTCCTCCTCCCACTCACCCACCGACAACTTGCACGTTTACCCTGGTAGCAACAGTTCACTGCTGTGAACAAAGATTTTACCACTGTTAAAAACAAATAAATATAAATATTTCTGGAGAAAAAGGTGATATTCTCTCCTACAGAGCCACAGTGTTGTCTGAGGGGCATGTAAACACAAAGAAAGGAGGGGAAGCCTGGTGGGCTGCAGCTTGGGGCTTACTTCTGGGCCGGCTTTGGGTAGGAGGGCAGAAAGGCATCTTTGTCCTTACCAAGGCAAACCACAGCAAAACCGGACTAGCTAGGTTAGCTAAAATCAGCGTGCCTTCTCGAATTGCCAAATGATCGTTTTGTGGTTTAGAATTTTCTTCCGAAAATACACTGCAGAAAACAAGTCTGTGTTGGCTTTGTTCTTTGATGTGATGAAGGGACCCTGGGTCTCGGGAAACGCCAAAGCAGAACTCCCACCTCCCTCGGAGGGCTGGGACCTGCTGCCACGGCTCTGTCAGCTGGCAACGCAACACACACTAGTTGCTTCTATTTGTCTCAACACGCAGGTAACCATTCAAGGAGTCTGCCTTAGTTTACCTGAATTCAGGTTTTTTGTTTTCTTTAAACATTTAATGACATGCAAATTGCTCCCGTTATTTCTGAGATTAATGTCACTGCCTCCTCCCTTTATATGGTGACCCAACCTAGCACGACTGTTCTGCTTCTGCCACTTCATTAGCAAGCATCGCTTTGAAGCCATTCATACTAAACATTCACGAGTACAGCATACAGTTTCTCATATAGATTTTTTTTTCCTGTATTTCATTAATCTTGGAGGAAGGAGGTTAACTCAGAGCAGCAACAACAAAAAAATCTTTGTGTAATTTCAGTTATGGCATTATCAATATTGGATGCGTTTCAAAGCAGGAAAAAGGCACTTAGGATGCACTGCAAGTCAGACCTGCAGTCAGTGCAGCTCCCCTGAACTACCAGAACATTCCAGCACAAAATTTCTTATAAAAAACACTGAGCTGGTAAAGCTTTTTTTTCTGTATTTTGACACACCAAAAAGGTCTCATTCCTCTGACCTATTTTTTTAAAAAAAGTCCAATTATTTACCAGTCGCGATAATCTATAACATTTAACGCTGTTTTAGGATGAAGACTGGATATAACTTTCTTGCTAGAAAAGAAAAAATTCAGACCCAAAGGCCCTACATATGTCCAAACCTTGCCGGATTCACAGCTTGCTGGAAGGGACCTACCCCAGCGGCAGCTCACCTTTTGGTCTGCACATCACATCTGCCCTTCAGCACAGGTACTGGCTATTGCAGATACGGCAGAATTCAAACAACCCAGATTATCAGGTTAGTGTTTGCAAGTTATACTGACACTTGTTTTAGAATTCCTCCTGGAAAAATGAGGAAAAAACATGTTCTTTTAATGGGTGTTATAGTGATTAACCATCATTGGAAGTCTAGTATCCGGAAACAGGTCCCCCTTGACGGGAGTGAACCCAGACACAGAGGCACTGTGGAAAAACAGCAGCTACCATCTAGGCCTGTTCCTAAACTGCACATTTGCAAGTTCATTCTAAGCCCGAAACACAACAACGAAACTGGATACTGAAAAATACCGCAGCCAAGAACTCCCAGCCAAGGGTATTTCTTCTCCAAAGTAAGGTAATTGGGTTTTTATCCAAATTCCCCAAGTTAAACAGTGTAACTCAGAAGCTCGCAAACCTAAACCACATGGAATCCACCTTTAAAAGAGCAAACCTGCATTTTAATAGATTGCTGTAATTTACAGTTACACACACAGGTTTTTCTGCTTTCTTTGGCGATTCAATCAAGATCGTTCTACTAACTAAAAATAGAGCTACGTTGAACCTTAGTGTAAGATCAGCATTGAATCTGCCCTTTCTGCACCCTCTACTTTCTAGGTCATGCCACAATCCCAGAGCACTGGAACACTGTCGGTACTTCAGGAAGACCCTTGATATTTTAGACTGGTTAATAATTCAATCTACACTTCAGGGGTATGAACTCAAGTTCATACTCAAGAGTGGGTAAGTTCTGGAAATGTGTAATTCACCTACTTTCTTACATATCCTGGACGATGATTTTCATACAGCAGGAATGACGCATAGGTCCACGCATGGGATTTCTCAGCAGATCAATCTTCTCAAGAGGAATGAAGACCTGATTTTTATCATCAAAAGACAAAATATGAAGGACATTGGACACTTGCAGTGCTAATAACCATACAAAAAGCCAGTCATGTGCAGAAAATAGCCCCTAATTCTGTCTATATGCACCGCTAGTGCAGATCTGGCATATCAAGAATGGACTATGGCAATTTTACCCATTCAACTTCCTAGTGGTAGAAACGCTTCTCCTTGGGAGGCATGTATCCATGATGCAACTGATAGCCAGAAAAACCTTGCTAGATCAGGTGTAGCTGTGTATCAGTCTTAACACACAGCAGTCGTTACCAGGAATACACTACGCTTTATTCCAGTGAATCACCAAGGGCTGAAAAATGCATTAAGCAAACCTTTGGCCCTCAGAAAATGTTCTTTTAGCACTGACATACAGATAACCATTTTGTTCCCACCTGCTTGTGTGACAGCAAGTGTCGCCATGCCATCCATTTTGCAGGAACATCCCAGCGGATGGCTCATTAACACCCCAGGAGTGGAACAGAGTGTCTAAACTCCCTAGTGGCAACAGCTGATAATGTTGTTTATTTAACTGGGATTAGGCTGGGAGGCGATGGAACTGAGAAAGCCAGAGACAGGGAACTCGCACTCAACACAGCTGTAAGATTTTTTGTTATCACCACACAAATACTACCCAGGATTTCTTTAAAAATGAAGTATTCATATGCCTTACTTGATAGCATAATTCTATTTATAATTAAAAAGGAAGGGTGTTTGGTTTGGTTTGGTTTCAGAAATATCCTACTGTATAAAAAATACTACTGGATATTTGGATACACTTGCCTCTGCTTTTTTATGCATCCACAGCAGACTAGAGCAAAGGAAAGCAGTCTCATTTCTACTTGATGCTTTGGAAAAATGGTAGCATGGATTTAACATTTATGTACTCATATTATTACATTGGAAATAGCCATAGTTTCCTGCTGCTTTAGAGTCCGCACAGACCCTTGGCTACTTCCATTTGCTCCCATTAGCTTCCTTATCTGCATCTGATTCTTTCAAGTCCCACTTTCAGATTCGTGATAAACGTCTCCCTGCGATACTGGTAGAGGTGTCTCTGCGGGACACGTGTGTCACTACAAGGCACAGCAGGACATCTCCCCTGGACATCGTGTCACTGCTGCGGCTGGGGTGTCCGACCGGCACAGACATGCCTTGGGACACAAGCAAACAGACTGAAAAGCCACAGCAATGAAACAAGGATTATTTGTGGCAGGGGCTGTAATTATTTTACAAACAAAGTTTTAGCTTGGAGAGACAAGTTTCTTCCCGTCACTTTTTCTTAGACATCGGTACCGGACAGCATGCAAGTACGGATTAAAAAGCGTTAGGCGAATGTGTGGTTTTATAGCCAAATGTGCTTAGCTGCAAGACCGGGAAAGTGCTAACGTGATGTGGAAGATAACGAACTTTGAAGCTGGAAGCTGTTCTAATGGAGTTTAAGCAAGCTTAAATGACTTCAGTATTAAAGATGACTTTTTTTTTTACGACTCCTAAATCTCAAAACCAAACCTCTTGAGTTACAAGCTCTGACCAAAGACAGTTTTTACTTATTTAAACTCAATCACAAATTGCTCAGTTCCTGCCATTTGCCTGAGGGTTTCCAGGCAGAGTTCGACGTCCTCTGCAGCATGCAGGCCATCCAACATGGACAGCAACTTACCAACGCCGATCACCCTCCGCTCCTCCTTGGCTGTTCAGCACCCTGCCGTCCTGCCGCCAGTAAAACGCTCTCCCCTGAGCTGAGTAGGGGGGCACTTTCACCTGGTTGCGAAGAAACTGGGGTCTCTGTCAGCCATGGTTACTTGGGATCTACACCTAATCCTTTTGCTTCACAGTGCTCTCTTTTCTAAGCCTAAATGGTTTTGCTCAGTTCCATGAGGACATACTGAATGAGCCCTTTATATGTAGATGATAACAAATATATCAAACCTTTGCAACTAATTAAAACCTAGCAGTTTTCTCCAACCAGTTATTTACAAGGTAGAGATGCCGTGGACAAATCACCAAGCTGGATTCCAATAAAACGGGAAAATTTAAATCATTTGTTCTCAACAACTGCAGAAAAATATTTCTGCTTTGGCATTTTCACTTGAGCCTGTTGATTCCACATTTGACGCTTGAGGGTATTGCAGTGCCACCAGATCTCTCCCTGGATGCACAGCTCCACACTACTGCTAAAATATATACTTTAATATTTATGAAATATTTCTAGATGGAGATTACCGCCCAGAAGGAAAGACTAGTATGACTCAGTTACTTAGTACCTTTACATTTTCCAATGAAAAATTTAAAATTCTTTCCAAACTTTTCTCATCACAGAGGCTGAACGCAGCATTTCTTATCTTTATGGAAAGCAACATTTTACTTATTAGTTTTTTGTACTAGCATTGCACTTAGGAGCCCTACTCATGAAACGGGACTTTACTCTTTTATATACTGTACCTACACTGGAAAAAATGGACTGTACTTTCCCAAATCTTTATGTTCTTAGTGCAAGTCAAAAAGTGTCCTGTGGATATGAACACGCAGGGGGTGGAAGATAACAGAGGACATTGATAGGCAATATTAACATCTCGGCATCACAAAAAGCACCTCCAGAATAACTTTATATTGTCCCAACAACTTTTACATTTTGTGCCAGCCACTGTAAAAATGCCATTTATCAGATTCGAATGAGCTTCATCACGATTGACAGTGGGTGTGGGCTTGTGATAGCTGCAGTTAGACATGCTGTCCCAGCTGCATTCTCATCTCATTAGCGTTACTAGTTGGGAAGGCAGGAATAAGACATCCATGTATTACTGATCAGCAACACAAATGTTGTCAAAAGGCTGCCGACACTGGATACGGCCTCACCACCGAGGTGTGCCAGCGACAGCACTCCACCACTGCACCCGAGCGATGGCTGCCAACAGCAGCAACCGTGAGGTTCACCAGAAGTGGTACCTACCAGCCGAGAGATGCCGCTTTGCAACCCGCCTCCCCTCCTGCGAGCCCTGTCCCGTGGCAGGGAAAGACAAGAGGAATTTAAACCGTCAAGCTGACACAGCGCAGAGGTGACTACAATCAGCTAGGCTACCACAGGAAATATTATCGTCGCACTGAACTTGACATCTGCCTGAAGCACATGCTCAGTTAAGCGATGAGTCCCTGCCCTCCAGTGTGCTACTCTAATCCCCCACCGCTGCAGTCTGAAAGCTCATCAGAGTGGTTTATGTATGGATTTAAAACAGTTCTGGAGTATTATGTGTGCCTGAGAGCGCACAAAGCTGTCTTTGTCAGAAAAAAAAAAAAAAAAAAAGAGAGGAAGGAGGAGAGGGAGAGGGAGAGGGAGAGGGAGAGGGAGAGGGAGAGATGTACACAGGTTTATTCAAAAGCATCTTCAGCAGCAGCAGTTAAAGCACAGCTTTGCTGACACTCTCTGGTGTTCTCAGCAACTCAAATATCACATATTTAATTGAGCACTGTCCTATTCTACCTTTTCAAATTTAAATGTCAAGTTTTAAAATCACATTTATAAAGTGCCTTTGTGCTTCTTAAAATGCAGATTTTCTTGTTACATACTTTGTACTTTGGCATGAAAGTATACAAACAAAAAGACTATGTATGTTTTATAAATATAAGAAAGAAAAACATAAACCCAAGCAGCACTGAAAGCTAACTGAAGCTGTCAGCAAGCAGAAAAAAAAATAATCAGATCTTTTTGGCAATGATTCATAGTGAAAGCCTTGGACAAAGCCTTGTGCTTTCCACCATACCCTGAATGTTAGTAAATAGTGAATCCAATGAACTACCCAGAGAGAGCCAAGTTATACAGTATATGACAAGCTTCTGGAAAAGTCCCAGTTCCCTAAGGATTAGAGGATTGTAAATGAAATCACCTTCACCAGTATGGGCCATTCTGGGGGTGCACTGGGATGCTGATCATCTCGGAGGTAGCCTCACCCTCAGGCATGAGCAGCCAAGTGAACCGCACTCCGAGGCAGGCAAGGAATCTCTGCAGGCTTCCAAGCGCAGGTGCAAAGCGCTTGTGCTCATCCACTCTGCTAAGCAAGCCACCATGCTTGAGACATGACTTGTGACCCGATGAAGCAGAAAGAAAAAGGCTCCTGTGCTGCTACTTAATGCCCCAGGCTTCGATCGCGCTTTCAGGAAGCTTTGCTCTGCTTCCAGAATAGCATGAATAATGTTTCTGATGGCGACATTTCTCCAGGTGATGGAGAAGCGAAGACCTGCTCTCCATGCTCCCTGGGCAGCAGCATCGACAGCTTTGTCTTCGGAGATGAAACTCTTCCCCAAAGAAGTTAAACTTTCAACAGAATTTGAAAACAAAACCAAAAACCATAAACAAAACCTCAAAGGCTTAGAGAAACTTGCCTTCATTCCTGAATAAGGAGCAGGGCTTTACTGGTGGGCAGCGGGGAGACCTTTCCTGATAAAATCTGCACTTGTGGGGAAAATTTGGAAGAGCGAAAGATGCCGGTAGGCATTGGGAGGAGCCTGTTCAGCCTGGTGAAGAGAGGCGACGCCAAGCTGCAGGGAAGCGGGCAAGGCGGGCAGAGCGAGGCTTAATCCCTCGGGGAGGGTCCAAGGCAAAACTCCCTCGCGCTCCCAGTGACCGCAGCTCCCACGCTCTTCGCAGCATTTCCACTACTTGCATTTTCCCATCTTTACAACTGCAACTGCATCAACACCGGTCAAATATTGTCCGAAGAAATGAATCTTAACCTTCCTTAATAAAGTAAAACTCAACCTAGAGAAATGTTTATGTAATTTAATCATCATTAGGAAAAAAAAGCAGTCACATAGAAGAAATTGGGGGGGGATGTTCAAGGTGTCACTGTTATCCCTAAGTGAGTGGGAAGAAGGTGAGCTGCGTGCATATTCCATTTTTATTTCTTTTTGGCAGAAATAGAACATTGCTTAGGCATAATTTACATTAGAGTTTCTAATTTAGCACCAAGGCTGTTGAACGGAAAGCAACATGCATTTATCAGCAGATAAAAATAACAGCAATAGCAGCGTTTGAGACAGGCAGAGCAACAGAAGTCGGTGCTGCAAAGGGCAGGCTTGTTGCTCTCCTGTGCAATCCATGCAGGCAGCTGACTTCAGGGGATTTACTGAGTGGACCAAAGAGAAAAAAAAG
>VZTV01082032.1:0-71534 GCA_013400875.1 Anhinga rufa | reverse complement strand
GGGGAAGGAAAAGTCTGTCTGCCATTTCCCACATGCAGTCTAATCAGGGTGGTTATTAAATAGAACATAATTGCCCAGCACAGACTTTATGATAAAGAGATTAATAGCTGCTCGGCTTTCAAATCTTTCAGAAGTGATGGAGGCCTCTTTCGTTCTCCTGATAAAAGAAAAACAAGAAACTTGACCATAAAAATCACAGCCTACCAGCAAAAATGGAAGTTCACATACCATAAGGAAATCAAGTGATTGAATTCGGTTTATTTTGACAAGCTCTTGTCATTGGACTTGTAAATTAGAAGTTAGAGCGTTATTGGGAGACAAATCAACCGAGCGTTATCTGCGAGTTATTTTTTTTCCCCTATGTGTGCTTTGAGCGGGTTCACAAAAAGTTCTTGACCTGCATTTGTAAATTCAGGCAGTAAGTTAAAAAATGAAGGAAGAAACGGGAGGTTATTACCAGCCTAACAGACAGCAGCCTTACTTACTGTTTCTCTGCGTAAAGTTTACCCCAATGTCAGTAAAACCCTACTGATTCTAAGTCAGCACAATGGAGTGCAGAAGCAGGCGCAGGAGACAGCAGTCCTGATAGCTCGGACAATTCAAATAGACTTGCACACCCTCATTTCCCTGAAAACCACCAGGTTATCATTGAGACTTTCCTTGTTAGTTTTCCTTTTAATTTTCAAGCCCGTCTAGTTCATGAACTATTTATTTTTCTCTACAGACGTATCAGAAACCAGCAAATCCTCTGCAGTGAGGGAGAAGCATGTGAGTTTTGAATTACAGCTGAGGTATTCCTGAAATCACCTCACTCTACTTGAGCATTTCAAGAAAACCCACTAAATACAGAGAGGCTGGCAATGATATTACTAGTAGTTGAGGTCTTGGCAAATTTCTGACATTAAAAAAGCTTAATTGTTTTTCTCTGTAGAGCTTTCTTGTTAAAGTGAGAAAATTTAGGGCAGGGGAGCTGCGAGTGTTTTTAAAATTGGGGACTACGCTTTATAAACATTTTGGCATTAGAGTGATTCCATCATTCATCATTTCATCTCCTACAGGTTCCATAGCATATGTCATTTAAAGAAATTCATTTCCTGCTGAATGATTTATGATATCTTTGAGGGAAAACAGACTGATCAAATGCATCAAAAGTTTTCAATATGAACATTTGCCATGGGGTTATTTCCTCATTCCTGCCAACTCATCCTGATATTTCTTCTTGTGACTAAAAACACTTATACAGTTGCATTAAGATTTTAGTTTCCATAGAAACTGTTGTTGGCTAAGGTAAATACAAGATGGTAAAAAGTGCGACTTCCCTAGTCCTGCGAGCATGCTTGCAGCTGCCAAGTTTTCACCACCTAACCTTTCACCAGTATTTACTGCCGCGTGACATTTTTAGCTATGTCTCCTTTTTAAGTACATGGACACCCTTTTGAGCGGTGGTTCCGCGCTTCACAGAAGGTATGCGAATCTTCAGAGCTATTTCTATGCCTCATTGTACAAAAGCATATGTTTCTCTTCACTGCTCCTTGTGTTATTTTGCAGACCTCTTCGCTAAACTTTACAAGGGAAAAGACGTCTCTTCGTTAGTCTGCACATCAAAACAAAGCTCAAGAGAGTGCTACCAGGTAATGTGTGAATAGAAGGAAATAAATAATCGCTTCATTGCAACTAACGATTTTCACATTCCTTCAGCATTTCAAAATACAAACAACGTGAGCCCTGAGCATCCTGAGCTGCCTCCTTGCTGACACCGGCAGCAGCTTCGAGTCCATGAAAGCTGTGAGAAAAGGCATGCCACGCTTCAAAAAGGCTGAGCTGAATTTATGGGCAGTCACGTCTTCTGAAGGAAAAAATGAACTGCATATTAATCTCCTGTCCTCAAAATTTCTCTTGTTCCCTTCCTAAATGATTCTAATGCTTACTAAAAAGGCAAAGTCCTGATAATCATCTTATAATTCCCTCACTTCTGTATAAATTTCATTGTATTTTGGATTCAGGCACTTTTTCCTAACATACACAATTAGTAAGTCTTTCCTTGTTCTCTTCAGAACATTACTTTCATTTTTCTTCTCATTTAGAGATCTGTTGCAGTGCTCTGTGCTGCCTGAGATTTGCCCTTATTCCAGAGAAAAAGCCTTGGCATATATATTGCATTGAGATGGAAAACTGTTATCGTTTCTGAAAATAGCAGCTGAAGACAGAAGGACTCATCCTGACAATGTGGAAAAAGAAGGCGATGCTGAAGCTTCTCGGGAGAACAGGGGACATTTGGGTATACTACTTACTGGTTTTGGGTCGGAGGACAACCTTCTCATCCCCCAAGCATCAAATGTTTTAGTATCCACTGAAGAGCTCCCCTCTACATCATTAGAAACCTAAGTTCCTATGAAAGACATACAGGCTTATTTGCAGATGCCTGAACACTCTGACTGATCTAACCTTTAATCTTTGTGCCCCACTTCCTTTGCTCTAAAACCATTCTGACTCTCTGCCCAAGACCCACAGGGTCTACCTAACCCCCTAAATCTACAAATTCCCCTTGGGTGCCAAATAGGACAGAGGCTTGTGCAAGTCTCCTGAATTTGTCTCATCTTCCCAGCTTTGAGCACCATTTGGTGGACACTGCCATGGATGAAAACAAGTTTTGAGCTTTCTAGAAGGATAAACACAAAGCCATTCGTACACCCAGAGGAGCTGAGGTGAGGCTCTAGGCTTCACACCATCCACATGGTAACAGCACTTCTCAGGGGCAGCCCCAAATTCATTACAGCACGCCAAAGTGTGAGAGCACAGATAATCATTACCATCAGCTGACAAGACTATGACCTTGGCTCTAGGACTGTGGTCTAGTGCTGGGCTACTCTATGGAGTTTCAGCCAGGTCTTCCAAGTAGCTGTTCCTGAGGTCTGCTCGGGAAGGTCCTTCTTTTGCAGACGCCTTTCTGAGCTACTCGCATACACTGCTGTCATGGCCAGGGCTGGTGGTCTGCTCTCGACTCTCCAGGGAACGGGAAGAACAGGAGAGAGGTTTCAAGAGACTCTAACAATCATCACAAACCAGAAGGTGGAGAAGGAGAAGTGGTTTTGCGCTCAAACTGCCAAGCAGAGCTGACCGCCTGCATAGGTGCAACCTAGTGGTAACATACTAACTCCGAGGAGATCTCAGCTCATTCCTCGTGCTACGTTAATGTGGCAACTGTAGAATGAAAGCTGCACTTCTGTGCCTTGAGGGGAACTTTTGAGGCTATACATAATAGGGAATGGAGAAAGGAACCAGACTTCCTGGATGAGAAACCCAGAAAGAAAAAGCTCTGAGCTTATGAACGGTGTATGGTAGGGTAAGTGCACTGATGTATCCCATTTTTGGTGTCTACTGCTACCCTTGTTTACACACGCTAAGGCCTAGGGAGTAACACAGAACATGAGCACGTCTAATGCTCCCTTTCTCCAGAGCCCAGACTAAGCCCACTTATCCAGAGCATTACAGAAGACAATCCATAGCTTGGAGTTAATTGCTGGAGCAAAACTCTAACACATTTTCAACAAATTTAGGGACACTGTGAAATAGGATGAAACAAAAAAGAGTACAATGCCTTCTAAACAAAACCGAAGCATTTGGCTGTTTATATTTCATCGATGAAAATTCCTCCAGAATGAAAAAGGCTTTTTTTTTTTTTCCTCTTATGATAATAGCCAGAAGATGTAACAACAAACGTCCAAGAACAATCACAAAAATGTATGTCTGGACTTCTGGAAAAACAGTATGAGAAGTGAATGTCAACCAACAAGGTTGAAAGAAAAACTAACTGAAAAACCCCTTGTGTTTCTTGCTCTCTTTCAGAAATTAATACTGATGGTTGTGCAGAAGGTACACTGAATGCAGCACGAGAACAGACTCTGTTTCTAGCCATCAAAAAGACCAAGAGCTTGGCAAATTAATTAAGCTGCCAAAGAAACGTCCCCGCTGGTGGATATGGCAGCAATATGGGGAATAAGCATTTATTCCAGATGGTGATGGGGAAGAAGGAGTTGTTTGGTAACTATGACTGCTTATAGTCCTCTAAAATCATTACTTGCTGATGGTCTTCTGTAGCAGCACACCTAACAGGTTCTGGTGCTTACTTTGGGTGTCGTTAATGACACTGAAATTTAGTTTACTATAAAAATAAAAATTAATTACATTTTAAAAATTTAATAGAAAAGTCAAAGTTTATTAAAGATGACACTTATTTCTATCAAAAGGTAGCAGTAGATCAGAAATGCACTAAATGAGGTTTAAAGATTCCCATTAACTTCTTAAGTTTTTAATGACAACCCACGCATGAAATCTACTCTTAGAATTCTAAAAATAGATTAAAAATTTGCATAAACTGGCAGAACTCCCCTAACGCAAGTCTGTCCAAGACTGTGGGCAGAGGGAGGGGCAGCGGGGGGATGAAGACAAAATCACCTAAATCTCCTGGTTTACAGTGAAAGATGTGTCAATGCACCACAGCATGTTGCCCTTCCCGCCTGGCAAGGCTACGACAAGAAGCAAGTTCCCAAGTCAATGAAGATCATACCAGATCATGAGAGATTAACTTCTGGGATAGCTAATAAGCCTGTGTTAAGTGGAACCACGGCAGTAAGTATTTGTTGCTGCAGCAGCTAAACTCTGTTCTATGTCTGCAGCTTATACCGTTGGTTGTATTACGTACAGGGCAAGAGGCTTTGCAGGTACCAGTAAACCACACCAGAGCCATTCTGCTGGATACAGCTCAGACTCACCGTCACAACATAATCATCATGGGCACCACGCTTTCACCGTGCAACGAGCAGATTGTGAATGCCTTCTCTGCACGCTACATGAGGGACGCTTGCTTTCCCACACAGGAACTACACCTAGCCATAGTTCCTTATTTATGCTCACCTAAGAGCAAGGGTTGCTCCCACCTGGAAGTAGAGCTGTGGAAAAGAGCCTCTGAAGAGGTGGGAACTTTGGCAAGTATCATGCATACGTGGTCCTGCTCTCTTAAGCCAATATAGCAGGGTTTTTACTAGAAACCTCCGTGCAATCACAAGTTGCTACTGCTTGACTCAGAGCCAAGCCTTCCTGCTGCTATATGAGTTTTAGATCTTCTGTGGATGTGACACAAACAGGGCTTCTGCAACGCTTGCTCACCTGCAAGTCAGCACTCCTTTGCTCAGCCCCACAACGTGGATCAAAGCAAAACTGACACGACTGGCCCCAAAATGAGCGTTTTGTATCAGACCATTTTCAAGATCCCATCAACAGCCAACCCAGGTGCTGTTTTCATTCTGCCCACACACAAATCAATGACAAAAAGCAAACTCATTCACACAGGTGGTGCATTTCACCACCCTGAAAGTCAGGATTTTCTCATACCCTTCATTTAATGCCACTGCTGTCAAATCCGTAACATGTTGTAACAAAACCAGCCTAATAAATAAAAGTCACCGAGGCAATAGCTTTGCATAAATTTTAGCTAAAAACATTTTGTTAGAAGAACATGAATGTCCTCTGTAAAGCGGGTAGCATTTTAAAATAATGTTCTAGCCATTGTTAATACTTTATTGCTATTCATCATAGAACCATTAATCATGGGGAACTCATTTGGTATTAATGTGGATGTCATAAAGTACTTCTGTTGCATTTCAATTATAAGTCAGCCCTGAAAATGCTGCCAGCACTACATGGAAAGCTTTGAAAACCAAATTTGAATAGTCTATTCAGAGATATCTACAATTGCATTCTGGTGCAGAGAAACAACCTCTTCCATCCCTAATGCCTACCCTCAAGGGGCTGAGGAGCCCCCGTGCCCTGACCCGGGGCTGGGTGCAAGGAAGAGGGAGCCCAGCGGGAGGCTCCGGGGAAGCCAAAGCCACCCAGACCCAGCCGTTTTCCTCCCCCAAGGCAAGAATAGGAGAAGCATTCCTTTGGGCTGCTTCAACCTCATCGGTTCAACCGCAGCTAAGCGGCAGCAAGCCATACTTTCAGGCCCCTAGGGGGATTTCCTTTTTTCCAATCACTTCTGTGATTCCCTGAGGCACTATCTTGCCTCCAGAGCTGAGTGCTTTGGTTTCTTCTCTGATGTGTAGTGTCTATCCAAACAAAAACACCGGAGAGAACATATATCTACAACCTAACGTCTTTACAGACAGCAAAGGAGCACGCAATACATCAGAGCGGACCTAAGGGAGCTGATATCCTGACCTCTCTGATGGCAGTTTAAAAAAAAAGAAAACCTCTTTCTGACCTCAAGAGGCACCTGAAGAGGAAAACAGACAGCACAAAATGCAACATGGGCCCAAACAACTATCAGCTCCTCGCCATCAGGGAAGCCAGGAACTTGTGTAAGTTTTCCTCGGCAAACCAGGATCTTTGTTCCCTCACTGCCAGCAGAGCTTCCATCAGCACTTTACATACAGAGTCAAACGACAACGGCTCAACAATCGTACTGCTTCTCATCAGAAACCGCGTTAAATGGAGAAAAGACAAAACACTTCTCATTAGCTAAGGGAACTTTTCTTTTTGAATTCTTGCGTACAATTCCCATTCTATTTTATCTAGGTTATCAATGTAAGATGTAAGCACACAGCAAAAATTCCTACCTTGGGAGCTCTGGCATGTTTTCCGCATCTGGCATCTTTGACAAGGCTGATATCTAGCAGCTCAGTCTCCTAGAAAGAAAAATCGCAACACAGATAATTATTACATTAGTCAAAAAGCCTTGTGTTAACGGTGCCCCACTTCCCACAGCTGTCAGGGGTGTGCCTGTTTGCCTGTCCAAACTGAGAACAGTTTCAAGGAGTAGAGCACTCCTTGCACTTTAAGCTATTTTAATAGCAATACTAAGACCTTAGACACATAATTTGGTTTCCTTAAAAACGTGCAGGTCTCTTATGATATATAGAAGCCATATGAATCAAGCTCATTTCCTGGTTCACTAAATACCAGCTGCTGTGCTTTTCTTTTTTTTTTCTTTTTAATACAATTTTAGCATTTTGATGCTAGTCACAGTGTTAAAAAGGCGATGTTACAAACAGAAAACCCTGCCTCTTCAACAGAAAACCTACTTTTTGATTGCCAGAACATTTTGAAAAGTGCACATAAAACCCAAGAAGTGTTATATCTACAATGATAACAGGTTCCAACAATTTTAGTGACTACTGCTCGATAAAAACCATGTATTTTTGACAAGCATTTAGGAGTTCATATGTTACTCTTGAGTTGTGGGTTATACAACACACGCCGTACTTGGAATAAAACTGGCATGTGATAACAGCTTCTGTTAGGCAAATTCCTGTCCTCCCCTGAGCATGTGTAACATGAAGCATCTCCTTTCACCGATAACCTCCTCGGTCTCCATCCTCCTTGCCGGTGCCTGGCAGCACGGGAAGGATGAGGGCTGAGCCGAGCCCACGGTGCCTGCCCCCCTCCCCAGGATCAGCACGGACCATTCACCTCTCCAAACACCCAGCAAATTACAGCCTTTCAGCCAACAGAATTTTCCCCAATCTCATCTTGCAACAGGGCGTTTTGGGTTGTTGCTGTGTTGGTTTTCTTGAATGCCTTAATATTTATGGGCAGGGAGCAACTGGAAGGAGGGAGGACGCTGCAGACCGGAGCAGTGAGATTCCTGGCTGCCGGCACCCTAGGAAGCACCCATGTCCATGCGGCATTACCCATGTTTTGCCAGGAGCAACACCAACTGTCCTGCGAGACACGGCGAGAACATCTGACCTGATTTAGCGTTACTTGGCAATCTTAAAACTGTCTGCCTCATTTACACTAGCATTTGGACTAATAGCCCGTGTTAGCATGGCTCCATTACATACTAAATATAGTCTAAAAGTACTTCAGCCGGAGTGTGACCACACTGCAATTAGAGCTACACCAGTTCAATGCATTTCAGCCTTCCAGTAGTAATTGTAATACTGTGCGGAGAATTCGAAATACTGTGCTGGATGCAGCCACTACATTTTTTTTTAATTCCAAAGAGAAAAGGAAAAAAGATACTTTCTCATGGACATGTTACTTTGCCACTGGTTACTTTTTAACCTTATTTCTTTTCCGTTTTAAGGGACCCACTCCTACACGGCTCTTGTGGACCTTTATTGTGTACCAAGACATTAGTTCTACCACCAAATTTTCACGTGACCGTACATTCATCAGATTCCCCTCTGTCCCCCATATCAACCCCAGTTCTCTCCTGTTATAGTACCTGTTGAACTTGCATGAGCATTTTTTTTCATCTTCATCTAGCCTGGTTAGGGGAAATTTGGCCTTTAGAGATCTTTATTTTTTGCCCTTACTTGCCTGAAAGAGGACAAGGGTATCAAAACTTGCAGGGATTAGAAAGAAGCATAGGCAGGGTCGCAAAAGGTGCTATTTTGTAAACCTCCTTAGGAAGCCACCCAAACGACACCAATACACAAGGCATATGGACAGGAGCACTCTTCCAACAGCGCTGCCGCTCACATAGATGGCTGACAGCTGTACATAAAAGCTTGTCTACAGCTGTCCCTGTTCCAGCTCAGGAGCACCTGATGGTTTGTGAGCCCAACGTTCAGGTCCAGTTTGAAGCTTATCTTACTTAGAGATCTTAAACTACGTTCATCTTTATCCTGCCCGACACGAGCACAGCTGACACCAGGAGCTAGGGCAAAGCTCGATACTGAGTGCAGAAAAGCCTTTAATGCACCGAAGTCTGGGTAATCTCTCACTATTCAATGAGACAACTGCATAAGGAATATCTCAACATCACAGGGGACAGCAAGCACTAGCTCTCCATCTCCCAGCGTAACTGCTCTCCAGCCCTGGATGGGGCCACCTCCTCACCAAGGGGAAATGGCTGCAATGGTGAAAAAGCAACACTGATTTTTACCAGCCACAGATCTGTCCCTGGGTTTTACGATAACATTCCCACATTCATATCATTCCTCGCAGTAGAATTTATGTCTCCAGTCACAGTGATGTTGGAGTAGTACAAATATGTCTCCATGTATTTTACTTCTTCTGAAATCTAGTCCATGCCACATTTGCATCTCAAAATGCAGCATGAATCTCCAACAGCTCATGCAGATGCTACAAATTATTTGTCAATTGAAACAATTTGTCAATTGAAATTTGTTCCCCTTCCTTTTTCCTTTACGGAAGTGTTGGGAGAAGGGAACGACTCAGTTACACTCTCAAGTTGCTCTTGTGAAACATGACAGTGGCAATTACACCATGTTACAACCTGGGATATACCAGCAGTGTAAGGCAAACTTGCTGCTCAACATGGGAAAAAAAAAATTTCATATAATATATATATATATAGTTAACCAGAGAGAAAAGAGCCAAAGAAGCACTATTAAATAGCTATGTGTGCAGGTATGGCAGCAGGTGCTACGTTAAATAACAGGAAAATGTCACACTGGAGGACTTGTCTTTGAGTTAATGCATGCAACCATTTA
This sequence comes from Anhinga rufa, assembly GCA_013400875.1. Classification (NCBI taxonomy): domain Eukaryota; kingdom Metazoa; phylum Chordata; class Aves; order Suliformes; family Anhingidae; genus Anhinga; species Anhinga rufa. Next base: position 62,070 of record VZTV01082032.1, on the reverse strand, counting down.
GATCCTGGCAGAAGTGAAAATAATGAAATACAGCAGAGCTGCATTTGGGTTTATCACACACAGAGCAAGAAGTGAGGCAGGAAACAGGAGAGTCACGACATAATTGTGGGGAGAAGGAGACCAGACAACACTACACAAAAGGCAAGAAATTTAAAAGAAAACCAGAGCTGAGAGCCAGCATATTCCATGAGCATCAAGAAAAGGGAAGCCAAGGCAGGGCAGAGACAGGCTGAAAGTCCATGAGCACAAACCCCACAGAGCAAACATGCAGAGCCAAGCACGGAGACGACGTGCTCAGCAAGGGTGGATGTGCCCAGGTTTGCTGTTACAGGACAAGAACACAGCCTTTGGGGTGAGAGGCCAGCGGTTACATTTACCACAGTAAATAATACTCGTGCCCTGAAGCGGTCTCCGGCACACTGTGAAATGTTCCACAGAAGCTATGGGCACACGAAGAGCATGTCGTAAAGTAAGATTTTACCGACTGAAAGGACTGACAAGCACTAAAAATAAAGGCCTTAACAGCAAACACATGAAAGAAAGGAAAGATGCTGAAGAAAAATGGGTCTTCAACAAAAATGCTGAGCCACACACAGTGAATTTCAGAAGGCTTTTTTGGTGGATTGGTCTGGCATTTTAGCTTAAAAAAAAAAAAAACAAACAACAAAAAACAACAAACAGAATGAATCATTTATTCACTTACAAAAGTGCAACTAGACCTCCCATAACACAAACATAAAAAGACCTTTTTAAATGGAATAACACACATTAGAAAGAGACATGGGAAAGGAAAAGGAAATGACCAGCACCCCCAAGGACAGCACAAAGAACCTCAACAACCCTGCTTGGGTCTGCATCCTCCTGGGTGGAGAAGGATGAGGACGTATAGTGCTGTTTTACAGTCTTTACTACTTTCAAGCTGCTTGCCACCAAGCCACTTGCAGAAAATATGATAGCCTGAGGACCCAAGACGTAGCAAGGACAGTCTAAGAATAGGGAAGAGTTTTGTGGGGCTACTTTGACAAGACCAGCTGGAATGGCTGAAGGAAAGGTTGACCCCCTGAACATCCATTTTATGGCCTTGCTGCACTGTTACCTCTTTGCTGTGCAACCTCTCTGACGCAGAAAGCAGGTTTTATAACCCTATCCCTATATTCCTTAATATCCCTATTTTACAGAATCATTTAATATGGGGGGATTCTCTCCTAGGCTGTAATTACAGAAGCCACAGGAAAATAAAGTCCAAAGTCTCAGCCATCATCAGATATCAGAAAGGAATGGTACAGGTTCCTTAAATACATTTCACGTGTATGTTCAGGTCAGCAGACGCCTGATAGATGCTCGAGCTTATGCTCTAAATTAAGTAGATGAGAGCAGGTTGCGCATCCATGTAAGTGCCTCTGCAGGCAACATTCAGCAGGGTTTAGATAAATCAGAATTCATAATGTGCCATTTCTTAGAAGTTCTTTGGTTTGAAAATACCAAACCTCCTGGAATTCCCTGACCCCTGGGCACTTGCTTTCATCTTTCAAACAACTAATTAAGAGGACAGAGAGCAACTTCCTCCCAAATGGGAGAAAACCCCAATTTCCTATTTCTCTATTGCAAAATGTGGACAGACTTTTGTAAAGGGAAAATACACTTAAGTACTGGACAGAAAAACACCCCATTTGCTGCACAGCAAAACAGCCCAAACCCTCCTCTGCTTAAGTCAACAGGAGTTTTGCTACTGACTTCCTCCGTGCAGGCTTGGAAGCTGCAATCTGTGCTGCACGAGGCACGAAAGCCACAGCCATTGGAGAAATTAAAAAAAAAAAACAATAATCAAAAACCTCTACAAGTCCAACTTTTCCCTGTTTAGAGACTTCCAGTCATTGCTCTTAGGGCTTACTAATCTTGCAATAGAGTAAAACAACCCTTAATGCAACTGGTAGATCCTCCCCCAGTAATTTATAATACAGAAATTCTGGAAAAGTGAATTATTAATCCTACCGTGTTTGTTTTCAATTAGCGGCTGAGACAGAGACGCATTCATATAGGGTTACATTGTGCAATCTCACTTTCATGGGTGAGCACACACTCACCAAAGCAACAGATTGCACAATCCTCAGTGACTGCTTGAGCACTTAAAATTAGGCCCATCTGAATTTAATATAGTAACGCCAATTTATACCAGCTGAGGATCTGGCTCACTCCTATTTTAAACTGCCCAAAATTATGCCAAGTGAATCACAGTGTCTTGGGAACTTGTTCGTGATGTAACCCCAGCTACAAAACAGGATTCCTTATCGATCCCACTGGAGAGCCCTGCTGAAGAGCAATCGGCAGCACAGCGGGCTGAGAGCGGGACCAAGCGTCCTACAGAATTTCACAAAAACTATGTCAAGGAGACGTAGCAAAAGTGGGTGTGCGTTACAACAGCCGCACAGGTTAGTTGGTCCAGATATCTAATTTTATATGCCTAACAAAAATAATTCCACTCTGCTCTGAGCATTCACCGTGGCTGAGCGGTAGTGTATTGCTCTGACCTACGTTTGTTCAACCTCCATTTCCACGGCCCTTCTGGTCGGATGTTCTTTCTTCCCCATTGTATGAAGTGTCGCTGCATGCTGCCATCAACCGTGGAGCGCCCTCCTCACGGTCATCTTGCTGTAACCGTTGCTGCTTAGGGTTACGGTCTAACTGGTGCACAGCTAATTAAACTCTAAAAACTCATTTTTCACTTAGCTTTGAAATCTACGGCTTCTAGTTTCAAACTGAAAGAGGAAACTTGTGTGCCTGAAAGCTTATCTAATTCTTTTAAGTATTACCAGTCTATCTAATAGAAGACACAACACTGAGTTCAGAGTTTGTCTGATGCAGTGTTGGCAAAATAAACTTTGAAAAACTAAGCCAGTTTTGTAAACAAGCACCATTTAGTCCTACTGGATGGCAACATCTGGTGAAAGTTTTCAAAGGGAAAAGGCCTTTTTGCTGATGCACACTTCAAAGGGAGACTTAACAAAGTCTTCTATTGGGAACAGTTAATTGTAATGAAATGTTTCTTTAACATAGGGTCCATTTTAACATTTTCTGAACAGTAAAGTATTGAATATTTCTTGAAGCAAAAAATTTAGCAGTTCTTACTTTTATTTTTATTCTGCATTTAAAATATGCAATTTAAAATAAAACTATAAGTGACTAATTTCCTTACAACATGTTAGTAAGAAAATATTAGGATCAACATTTGAATCTCATCAGGAACAATTACAAGTTATGCTAAGGAAGTATCTGGCCCTACAGATTGAGAGTTAATATATATGCAAACTCAGCAATTTACAACCATTTCTAGAAACACCTCGTTCAAGAGATTTTGACAGCTTACTGATAAATCAGCCACACTCAGATTAACTCCAGGACTGAAATTCTCTGCAGTGAGATTGAACATTTATGGCTAATTTAGAAAGGGTGCTTTCACAGCTAGAGGATGTTGTATATAATCCCCTTGTTAAAAACATATTTCTTTTTCCCCATTATCATGACGAATAAATTGAATGAAACACAGCGATTTGTCTCCTCATCCCAAAGGAAAACCACGGAGGACTGGGGAGGTTGATTTAACAGAAACCTGCATCAACAGCCACAAGAAGAACTAGGAAGGCTATCACTTACATTAATGGGAGCTGAGCTAAGGTAGTGCTGTGCTTCCCTGAAAGTCCTATTTTATAATTCATAAGCTGCATCCCACTGGAGAGCTGGTTCCTGAAGAAACTGTCTCCATGTTTCCTCCTGGCAGCACATTATTCAATTATCAGGCATCAAAATCACCCGCTGTGTCAATAAGCAAGCAGCACAGTAGCATGGACACCCTGAAGTCAATGGTAAAACTCACCTTGACAAGAGCAAAGTCTTTTTCTGCATAAAGTTGTTCTTCACAAGTTCAAAATCTTTTATTTAGCTTTACCTTCCCACCTACTCTTTTTAACAATTATATTCATGCTATAGCTCATCAATCTGCCCAAAGCAACCAAACCTCTTCTAGCTCCCTGGAGGCGATGCTCTCCTCGCAGACGTTATGAAGAAGCAATTGCAAGGCATTCAAATAATGGAACAAATACTCAGCTTACACTGAACACGTATTTCTAGATTAGCCATTGGCTTCCCAAAGGGTTGGTAAAACTTTCTGTGTGTCCAAACTTGGTTAAAGCGATTCCTGAATTCTCTCTGCCTTCTAAACATCTATTACAAAATCCAAAGCCCAAAACAAATATACCACCCTGGCACCCAAAATGAAAAAAAAGCGACGGGCACAGCTCTTCCTGAGGGGTGCGAGAGACAGAAAACACTTTGCTGCCTCCACTACTTCACTCAAAATCACTTATTTTCAAGCTCTTCCTTTCTGGCCAATAAACAACGGCAGCCCCACTGCAGCCCCATCGACTCCAGGCCCATTCAGAGGACGAGGCTGGGCACATCTCACCATCTCATGGGGATTTTTTTAAGTGGGGAGCTGTTTGTCCTCATCAGCGCTACATCTTCCCACAGAGTTGGAGGAGGTACTCTGCCATTTCTCCTGCTGCCTATGGCGCTAAGAGGTATCCCCTGACACAGGGAGTGATGGAGATGGAAGGAAGAACACAGATGTGCTCCTCTTACACAGCACAGAGCTCAGCCAACAAGAAGGGATGGTTTTAAATATTGCTTTGACCCCGTGAATGCCTTTGGTCAGGACTAGAATTTCTGACCAAATAGTCCAGGCAGACACTTGCCCTCTTTACAACTCATGGCATTCAGCCCTGAGTCAGGCAAGTGAATGGTTAAGATTAGTGCTTTGTCCTATTCAGAGTACAGCTTTGAACTCCACTGTCCAACCTGCCCAGTGAATTCCCAGCCAGCCCTCTCCAGAGAAGCTCCCTGGCTTGCTTCCTCAACCTCTCCTGTTCTGCTTTCTGCAAGTAAATAAATATGGTTCATTAGAGAAAGAGGAGAGTGATGCACTTGGGAGCCTGTTGTGGCTCTCCCAGCACTCTTGGTTAAAGAGCCTGGTGAGGTGACTACAACTGCAATCAACTCTTAACTGGATGGTGGCTGATCTTTTCCAAGGAAAAAATTTCAAGGGGTTTGGTATCACAGTGAATGGAAATTTTTCAAAAATCACTTGAACAGAATGAATACTTACAACCCAAAGTGAATTATCTGCAAATTTGAACCTGAGCTAAGCTTCATCTGGGTGGTCATTAACTGTTCTTAACTCAAAAAGAGTCAGAGGACCTCAGCACCTGCAAGGCAAGAACTTGTATTTATGATTTGACTCAACTGCTCTGGGAATAAGCTCCAAGTACTTTGCAAGGTTTCTTTGCTTGCAGGTTCTTTATGGAGTGCCAAGTTACACGACATCCCTACTTATAGCCCTTATAGCAAGCACCATTATAGAAGAGTAAGCCACAATCTGAATAGTTTTTGCTCTTCTAATAATGCTCAGTCTCTCAATGTATCCCTGGAGGCATAAGAACAGCAACATTTTCTAGTACAGGGAAGATAGTCTGCTGTTTATATGAAGCACTGGGCTATTCAGGGAAAAAAAATGAGACAGAATTTTCATGCTAAGTACCCTTTTAATAATGAAAGCAAAACAAGTCTTCTGCATCTATGCATATAGTTCTTTGCTGCTTCATTAAGGAAAATTTCATTTACTTGGATTTACAGACGCTGTGGCTAAGCAGTCTAGGAACTGGTGCATACATTTCCCGACACAAGTCTTAGTGCAAAGAGATAGTCATAGAGCAGAGGTAAAGATTTGCTACCTGCCTTCATCACAGCAAACTGACCGGCACAAACAGGTGAAGGACACACCAAAGATTCACTGTGTTATGATCAGCAATCATCTCAGATTTTAAACGTAATGCACTGGAAAAATAGAAAATTTTCATAACTACAGATACAAGTTTAGTCTGCCCCCTCTTCAGCCATGTCTGAAGCTACAGTTCTAGTCCAAAGTCACCAGTGCTTGGTATAAGCTCAGCTTGGCAGATAAAAAAAAAAACAACACTTCCCCCATTCACTGGAGTATTAGTATATGCTCAACAAAAACGAACCATTATCCTAAGATCTTACAGCCTAAATACGCAAGACAATCAGCGGATGAAAAGAGAAATAGGTATGTGGAATCATGTCCCAGCAGCACAGAAGAAAACAGTGGCAAATCTGGAAAAGTATCTCCACGTCTTAGTCCCACACCCATTAGTGTGCAGTCTCCTCACCATGCTGCTGCCTTTGCATTGGACTCAAACTACCAGTGCTCTACCTTTCCAGGAAAGGCAGTGTGCCCTGGAGAGACAGAGCTGCATAAAAACTTCTTACATGAGAGTTAGGAGCTTTACAACAACAGGAACCTGATGTTTTTTGGAGAAATCGGTGCACAGACAAGTCTGGTTCTCAGCAATGTGCTATAAACCAAGTGAGAAATCAGTCCCTGGCAGAGCTAAGAACGGGTCCCTGGTCATTTAGTTTCCCATTAAAGCACGCTACCTCCATAGCCAGTCAGCTGTGGAGGAGCTGTATGGCTGCTTTCTTGTTTTAAATGTTTTGAGGAGCTCATCGGAGACTCCTTCAGAAGCTGCACTATGCTGTGACATAACGGGACGTCCCGCACCAAGAGGAGATCGTCTCTCACATTCAAGCACACCCGTGGCTCAAAACTAGAAGTTTCTCATCCAAACGACTTGGTTTTCTTGCAGCTGGCGGTAGGAGTTGCACCGACACAAGCACCTCAAATGCAGTGGCTGGATTGGTTTGGTTCTGCTAAAATTGCTCTCATGGATCTGCTCGTCCCACTCGCACAACTGGGTAACAAGAGGAGGAGAAGGAGAACTGATGAGGTGCAGCCATATTCAAAAGAGGAAAGAGCTGGGGGAGGACCTGCTTCAAAAGAAAATACAAAGCATATTGTAAGCAGCCTTCATAATGGTACTTGACTGATTTTTATTCACATAACTGAGAATAACCTGGCAATTTTTAGCTTTAGAGTCACAAGGAAAAGTACAGTGAATTGAAGTTTTAAGCAGCAGATAAAAAAGCAGTCCGAAGCAGAAACTTCTCTTTTCATATCAGAAGTCATAATCATGTGTGATTATGATGATTAAATGCCTTCCCAGAAAGGACCATATAATATTCTGGGGGTGATGTTCTTGTGCCACTATTTCACTCTGACAAGGGATCACAGACTACATAGACCACTATTATGGTTTTTCTTTTGAAGCAAGTAAAGTGCATTATTTTCAGCAGAGTGCCCCACATAGTGTGCGCCTGGAGCTGAGATCTTCATCTCAGGTGGAAGAGCCACCGTTCAACTGCTGCCTACTGCCCTGCACCACTCTACCATCGCACCTGACATTGAGCTCCTCCTCAGGCAAATCTCCTGCTGATTAACAGAAGATTTTTCCAAGACTGAACAAGATCAAGTCCTTTGAACTTCTTAGAATCACAGAATCATTAAGGTTGGAAAAGACCGCTAAGATCATCAAGTCCAACTGTCAACCCAATGCCACCATGCCTCCCAAACCACGTCCCATGTTCTTCTATAAAAGTCCTTTCCTACTCATGCAGCATAAGTCTGATGCATCTAAAAGAATACCAACACATTTATGGCTTTGAATATATGTTTTTAGAAAAGCTCAGAGCTTCTGACTGCTTTATATTAAATCACTAAATACTTATTACACACGTAAACTTAACAAAATTGGGAGATTAGGAACTTGGAATTGCCCTACTCCCTACGTAGCACAAGGAGTTTTGAGATTAAGGCTCAACATAGCAATACATGCCCCACTTACATGCCGGTGACTTCTGTGGAGGGATAAGGTAAAAGGATAAAAAGTGAAAACCGTACAAAAGCACAGTGTATATTCCTGCCAACTCCTTTGGTTAAGGCCCTGGCACGTGTTACTTCACTGAGAAATCCACAGTCTAGGCACACTTCCAATGGGAGACTCCAGCTATAATGTGATGCTTAAGCACTAAAGACAATAGCTGGAAAGTCACGAATTGAACTTTCTAAATAGAGGCACTTTGTGTTTTTAGGGCCCAAGGTTTCGTTTCTGGGATATATTTAAAGCTGAAACAGCACTAAAAGACATGTTGACAAGATTCCTCCCCAAGACACAAAAGCCTCTTGGGATCAGCTATTTTGCTAGCATACCTGTTATTAAAAGGTGCAGATTTCTCACTGGGTTTTTAAACAAATCATCCTGGTCTTACATCTAATCTGTACCAGACCTAGAGACTGAAAAAACTTAAAACAATATGTCTGGTTTTGGTTGGGGTAGAGATAATTTTCTTCACAGTAGCTGGTATGAGGCTGTGTTTTGGATTTGTGCTGGAAACAGTGTTGATAACACAGGGATGTTTTCGTTCCTGCTGAGCCGGGCTTACGCAGAGTCAAGGCCCTTTCTGCTCCTCACCCCACCCCACCAGTGAGGGGCTGGGGGGCACAAGGGGTTGGGAGGGGACATGGCTGGGACAGTGACCCCAACTGACCCAAGGGATGTCCCACACCATACGGCGTCACGCCCAGCATATAGAGCTGGGGGGAGAAGCAGGAAGGGGGGATGTTGGGAGTGATGGTGTTTGTCTTCCCCAGTCACCGTTAGGCGTGATGGAGCCCTGCTTTCCTGGAGATGGCTGAACACCTGCCTGCCCACGGGAAGGGGTGAATGAATTCCTGGTTTTGCTTTGCTTGCATGCGTGGCTATTGCTTTGCCTGCTAAACTGCCTTTATCTCAACCCACGAGTTTTCTAACTTTTACTCTTCCGATTCTCTCCCCCATCCCACCGGGGGGGAGTGAGTGAGCGGCTGCGTGGTCCTTAGTTGCCAGCTGGGGTTAAACCATGAGACAACATCTACATTTTAGAAAATGGAAAGGAGGGGAAATGACCCCAGCAGCTGTAGGCACATTAGGCTGATAAGCAAAGCTTTAGAGCAGATGAAGAAGGGAATATAATAATGTTAAGGTAAAACAAAACAAACAAACAAAACCACACACAAAAAAAAAGAGAACAGCAGACAGCCATGCCAGATCATATCTAACTAAGCTGATAAATTTTTTTCTTGGCACAGGAAGCTTTGAAGATCTTCTCTGCCTGAATTTTGATTAATTACATATGCCAGAATTGACACAACATCATCCAAAACTCTGATTACCAATACTCAGAGGTGAATTTAACTTGAAGGATGTGTAGAGAGGGTTTCAAAAGCCATCGCAGAATTAGGAGTATGCTCTTACTAGAGAAGAGTAAAAGAGCTTGGCTTCCACAGACCAGCAAAAGGAAGGCTAAGATGGGTATGAGTATTATCTATAAATACAAGCATATATATACAACTGAGTATATAAATACAGCTGAGAGGAAGAAGAGCTATTCAATCTAGAAAGACATAAGAACTGAGCTGTATAGATTCTAATAAGTATGGGCAAAATTAGGACTATTTTTCTTTAGATACTGAATTCAAAAATTCACTTTCAAAATGGAGTTTGACATGGTTCTGAATATGAAAATAATATATTCACTAAACAATATCCAAAATCATAGAACACAGGAAACCTTTTCCTATAGTATAAGACTTAAAGGAATCCTATTTATTTACAGCTAAACCCTCGACTTCTCACCATTCCAACCACCATACAGCTTTATCTAGAAAGTTACCAGGGGACGGGTGAGAGTATAATTCATTAAACACTAATTCAAAAGTGGCCTATTTTCTAGGTCTTCACACTCCAACAGTTTCAGTGGAGGTTTATCCCAAAGAGGATTTATACTTCCAGGGTCTCTATGTCAACATCGGAAAAAAGCAGCAGAAGTGGCACACACCAAAAGAAAAGCTTTTCCTAGACGGATCCTCGACAGTTTGCTCCTCTCAAGGAGGAGACAGTACACAAACAATACCAGCTGAAGATGCCCACGAAGAGCCAAACAGATGAGAAACATTTCGGTGAGCGCACAATATAAGCATAAGAAAGCATCAGTTTGTCATTAGGCAAATCATATTTTGCTTCTTCCAGTGTACATAGTTCCCAGAGTAGTAACTCGGCAGCAACTCTCAATGGCCACATTCTCCTCCCTGTGCTGCGCCAGCAGACAAATGAGTCTCCTTGTCAGGGAACGCTCACTCCATCCTCGCACCGCCCATTGCACCTCACCTGCTGTTGCCATTTTTTAATTTCCCTTATTACCTCCATTTGCTGCTTACCTTCTAAATATAAGTGAGTTTAGGACATAGTTATTTGTTCGGTATTTATTAGGGAATTAATTAAAGGGGAGTAAGAATTTCTTGCTAATTTATTTTGTACAAGCTGTAATCATTATGATTTTTGCATGCTCCCAGGGTTTATGGATAAGTGCATTTTAAAAATCAAAGCAAAAAAAAAAAATCCCCAGATCAGAATCAGGGGGTGAATCTCTAAAGATTTAATTTACATTCATCTACTATTAATCTGAATGCATAATATCCTTCCTTATTAATTTATAAATCGCTAGATAGATCTGGAAAATTATTTTTATTAAGGTATTTGCATGTGCATGCTTCGAATTCTTCTAGTCTTGGCAGCTGGACTTGAAATTAGAATTTACGCTGAATAAGGAAATACGGGTCATTCTGCAAACACAAGAGAGACTAAGTCAATGGCAACTTGTTGGAAGTCCTTGAGCTCTTGCCAAGCCACATTTCCCAAAATATTTTGCCCTCCACCACGCTCAAGCATCAATTATCAGCTCTTCTATCCTGCAGGAGCCACCTGCTCTGAGCAAGAAAGGCACACGCACAAAACATAACCAAGTCATAAGTCAGCACAGAACTTGGTGACCCTCAGCTGTATGTTCAGGTCTTCTTATCTTTAATCAAACTGAAGAATGTGCTTTTCTTAATAGGGACTCACTTCAGCCTACACCTTAAGTGTGTTAGTAGTCGGCTGTGTTCAGCATTCCACTCGGTCATGCCGTAACACACTCATAATTTGCTTTTGTTTCATTGCCTCAATCTAACGGTTTGGGGGTTGTTACAAAGGGTTTTTTGCTATCTGTGTCTTGTCTCCACTTGTTGACAGCACAGACACAAAAAAGACATTTTTCTCTCCTATGGGGGCACTCTTTGCTCTTTCCTGTTTATATTTTGTTCCAGTATGCAGAGTTAAAAGCAAAGCAGCAAACCCAAGGTTAACCCTGTTGTCTAATGATGTTTCCTTATTTAGCAGTTAGTTTTACTGCAATCTTCTGGCCTCTCCCCCACAAATGTTCTCGGGTCTGTTCTCTGGAGCGTAATTATTCTAAGCACCTTTCCCCCAGCAGCAGCACGCTAATACTTCTTGGCTTTTCAAAAGAAGGTCTGTCTTCTTGAAGGTGACCGAAGCACATCCTGAAAAAAGTATCAAAGGGCAAAATCCTAATGGTACCGCAACAGAAAATTAGGACCCAAACATTTGCGGATCCGCGCAACTGAGATACCCAAGCCTCTAAAATGTACGGTGCAATACCGCAATCTCTGCGGTTTTGAAACATCTCGAGGGCAGTTTCCACAGCCACAACCACCCTGCAATGCTGAAGGGCGTTTAACACCCAGGCAGGCCGGTTTGAGTCTGTTCATATTTCATATTATCAGAAAAACAATATCGCTGCATGCACTTGTCCAGCGCTCTCCATTACATGACCTGGATGTCAGCCTTCATTTCTTTGCAAAACTAACGGTTCAGCATGAAATAATGATGCTGGCTGATTGCCTGGGCTGGGGTGGGTTGGTTTTTTTTATTCTTCAAGGAGCAGCCAGGGTGATTTTACCAATTTCCTCAAATGAAGTTGCGATTTCTGAACTAAGACACATCTCTCCAAAGGAGATGAATGTAAGCCAAAATGGTTTGAAAAATATGTTTTATGCATGCTCAAAAATATCAACTACTTCTTGTATGTGGGAAGATCTAATGCCTCCTGCTTGGAGAAATACCTCTGGATTTTAACAGTCAAACAAGTTCTCTTTCTACCAGACCTGTGAAAACACAGCCAAGTTTGAACAAACTAGAACACCAGAAATTCTCAATTTGCACATAAGGAATATAAAAAGCTGTGGGGAATATATGTTCATGTTATTATTCTCAAAATGCATGAGGAAACTGAAATAAAGTTTATTCTAGCATTTTGTAACTTCTAAGTGGTTGTCTTTGCAGCCAAAGTAATCTCTTAACAAGTGTCTTATTTCTTTCTAAATGAAATTTCACATGTAATAAAATTATTGTTAAGAATCAAGAATAAGAATTAGCATGTCTTTCAAAGCAGGCTAGGCAGCCTCCAGAACAACACCAAAAAGGGCTATTAATGGCTAAAAGCATCCTAGTTAGAGGAAGAAAAAAAAAGCCTGGCAGACTTAGAAAATGGATGCTTTTCCAGTAATTATGTGGATTGAGAAACAGCTATTTTTGTTGACATCTTCAAAGGAACTTTTCAAGTTATGGAAAGTAAACAGAGGAAAATCACCAAGCACAATTTCCACACACACACACACACCCCACACACACCCCCCCGAAAAATGGTGGTTTGAAAACCAACAATGAAAGCAGACAAATCTATTTAGGAGAGCAAAGAGAATGCCATTTGGGTAGAGGCTGGGGTTAGTGAAATCACCTACTGTGATTTTAATCCATGCACACATCAGATCAGGCATTTTACTGATGAGATTTTAATTGGAGCTTGGTCACCCTTGAAAATCCCTCCCATAACACATAGCTAGGCCGGCTGTAAATCAGGACAGTAGGGATGATGACATAAGATACTCAAAATTAGAAACTGTCTGACAGCTAAGCCCGTTAAAAGGTGGGGGAGAGAGCAAATAAACAGGAACTTACAAATTTGACCTTCTAGTATGTTTTGTGGTCAGCTCCTGCAGCTTTATGATTACAATTGTGATATTTAGGGTTCTATTTGGAGATTTTTTTTTTATTACTATTTGTAAATCCAAGCTCCTGGATGGGAATTACAGGATTAAGCATGGAGTGTGATGTGTAGAGGGACACACAAGATTTTAGGCTCGTATCTCCTGACCTTTACGTGTATCCAGTGAAAAATACTTGACGGAATTAAACCAAACAGCCTCTCAGATTCTCATGATCTTTTCCCGGGTACTGATGAGCAAATGCTAGTAAGTACAGGCCACATCTCACCATGCTTTCTTATTTTTTGCAGGGTGTTTTAAATGAGACCATCGGTGGCAAATCCACAGAGCTTCTCCCAGAAGGGCCAAGGGTAACCGCAGTGAACGTGTTTTACTTAATAACAGGCAAACATAAAATGTGCAGAAACCATGACATGATCGCTAGGTATGTGAAACAGCTGCTTTCCAGTAACCCTGGTTTTGGCCTCACTGGACCAGACCTGGAGGTATTAGTCAATACAACTGAGGGAATCCAAGTCTATGCTGCCACAGGAGAGTTTTTCCCATTACATATGAAGTGTTAAGTAATCTTATTCATTTACTCAAACCGATGACTAATATTACAGAAGCTTGTGCAACTCTAAATTTTACTGCAGAGCTTTTGCAGAGCAATTCGCTAACACAAAGCCAAACTTAGAAAAGACATTTTGGCCGTGACTCTTTGATGGCACTAGCTGATATGACCTAAACCCCAACTTAAAAAAACTTCCTAACATAAACATGGCTCTTACTCTGTGCTCATATTGTTCCCATGTATGAAGAGCTTCAGGAGCTTTGCTATAAATGTAGCAATTCCTTAAAAACAAACAAACAAAAACCAGAGGGGCTTGCCACCCTCCTTCTTCCACATCATCTACATATATTCCTGTTTCAAAACTTGCCTTTTCTATAATAAGAAAACCCCACACACAGATACAGGATGTTGTAAAACTTTACACTTCTTTTTCAGTCCGGATTATAATTTCCAGGATCTGACTCTAAACACTACTTTGCATGTAAACAGCTCTTGGGCTGTAGGTATACGAAGACGTAATGGCATGCCAGTTCCTATTCCTAAAGCAAATACAATTTTCCACTCACAAAAATTTGCAGAAACAGCTTTAATTTCTCTAAAAATCTGGCTTTACATGTCAGTCCAGATCAGACTTTACCTTTTTCAATACGGAAAGGCCTCTTAAATTCTAACAGCGTTTATCCGTTCTTTAAGTTTTTATTAAGGTTGGTAGAGGCTCTAATCTCTCTCAGTAGTCTCAGTCTTTTCAGAAGGATTATTTACCACCTCAATTAAAGGAGAACATAATAACGTGGCCAATTAAAATGATGAAGGAGCTAGGGTTTTCTATTAAACTGGAAATTACCCTCAAACTACAAGTGCAACTATCCTTATGGATAAACAAACCTTAGCCAATTATTGCAGCAGCAAACCAAATTAAGATACAGTATCACACCAGATTAAACATGAGATTAATTTCTTGAACAAGTACATGCCCAAGACGGCAGAACTCCTCTGCAGTCTGCTTTACACAATCCAGCGTACCCTTGTCATTACGGCCCTGAAGGAGGAATACAGATCATCAGGTGTTGAGAAAGCCCAGATGTTTAAAACCACGGAGCTCTTTTAGCACCGGTAGGAATGGTATTTTAATATTTTTTTTCATTATTTTGAATAATTTTTGTTATGAGCTTAACAAACTGATTTGTGCTTCAGAAAGATCCTGTCAATATTTGAGTAGCATGTCTAACCTTCACCAAATAAATCAAAGGATCTAGACTTTTATTAGCCCGGAGATAGTATCTACATTTGATCATCTCATAAATTATTGCTCATCTCTGATTCTCAGAAGATTTTGAGTGATCCATTATCAAGCAAAAGCTTAAATAATGTAATATTATTATTCCATTGATGGTATATAGTTTTCCCCTCTCCAAAATTCATAGTTAAATACAACTGTAGGCAGGGCATATCGACTCTATTCATTTCAGAAATACTGGAGGCATTTCTTTGTTCTTTCTATACTCGCCATATAGGGACAGGAATGGACACATCATCTTTTCCCCCAGCAATAAATCCCAAGGAAAGACGACAGCAATGCAGAGAGTATTTATCAACATCCTCTACCACCAGATCAATTTTCTTTCTGAAGGGGTTTCTTGTTCCGTCAGAGTCTGAGGCAGACTACACGCAGGCAGTACGATGGCGCAGGAAAGACTCGCTTCCTGAATGGATTTAAAAGGGAAACTTTGGAAATAGCCAATTGCCATTTACTTTGGCTACATAAATCCTCCTAGAGTTTTCCCCAGANACAAACAGGAAAAAAAAAAAAAAGAAACCTTGTTTCTGATACCTGGTAGGAAAATGGATTTCCTTCTAAGAATTATGGTAGTAACTGCCACTCACCATAGGCCTTCATACATCTGGGAAAAAAATCTGATTTGAATTTATTACGTAATTTCTATGGCTTTTATGGAAGACATTTTAGCAATTGTCTACTATGCATGCAGGTTAACATGCCTCATAGATGATGGAGTTAATATCCCACCCAATGTAAATCTCAAAGTTCAGCATGCCCCGAATTAAATTCTGTAATGACTTCTAAAGACAACACTACAATCTGTAATGTCAATACCGTATTGTAGTCCACGGTTATAATTTGTTAGGTCAATAATTCACCACAGTCTACTAAACTTAGGACTGGCTTCCTCAAGAGCGCTAAAATAAATGTTTAAAAGGTTCCCAATAGCATATTTATAGTCATCTATAATTAGCTCTGCAGCATCACAGAAATATATCACAGAAATCATATATATAAATCTGACCACGATCTCCATTTCACACTTATTCTCCAAGGACTGGCATAAACAATTGCAAAATCTCCTCTAGATCATGAGAGCCTTAATCCACAGCACAGCCTGCGCAGTCAGTGAGACTCCTTGATGTTGTGTTCTCCTTTGACTACATCAAGAGTTTGAGCAGAAGCCAAAGGCCGATTCCTATTTAAGAAATAACAAAATAACTTCTCATTAGAAAACCATCTGATTTCACCTCGTAATTCAGCCCCAGCAAGCAGCTGAGAGTGGTCAGGTCTTTGGGCTGCAGTTGTCATGGAAAAGGATGGGACCACACGGTGTTAGATGCGAAGGGGGAAGCATCCCTACCCCAGCTAGCACAGAATTTGATAAAGGAAAGGTCCATCATGGAGAGGTCCTCTCCTTACTGCAGCTGCTTACTCTGTTCACATGTATCCTTCTGGGTGACCTACAAGCCCTGTTCAACAACAGTCAGTAAAGCACCGACTTTCAAGCAAGTGAGCAAGCGTTAGCTTGGTTACCCATATTACATCACATTGTATTATTAAAAAAGAAAAAAAAAGGATAATAACATTTTCTATGTTAGGCAGCCAGGACTTCCATGGCATGCTGAAGTGCTGGCTGTGATCTGTGGTGTCTGAATGCTTTCAAAAGCTTGTTTCTACCTTTGGGATACATATGAGCTCCATGAAGGCAAAAAATAGAGGGGAAAAAAGAAATCTAGCTGGCACGTTGATGTACAGCAGCTCAAATTATACTGCACACTGCTGCCTTCCTTTTTTTCATCTATATGCCAGGAACAACTGACCTAAGGCAAGACTTTTTATTGCAACTTTTGGCAGATCCAGTCAATATCCATTATTTACAATTATGCTCTTTTTTTGGTGCATGTTTCTGCTGCAGTATCTCTGTCTAATTGTCAAGTCCAGAGAGGACTTCACCATATAATTATTCAAAGTTCATTTAGTAAGTGATGCAGATGCAAGATACAGGAGAAGAATAATACCAGTCAGTACAAAACTACATTCGTAACAGCACTTCTGCAACATATCTCTCTGAGCAGAAAGTACACGGCAAGCTAGCACTAAATCCTCTGTGTGGGCTCGAGACCCTTTTTTCATGTTTCCTTCAGTACCTCAGCATCCTCTGTTTCCCTAATCAACAGCGACAGGCAGCTGCTTGGACTGCGCTTGCCAAAATCCCACTTCTACCACGGTGCTGCACGGAACCGACATCACAGAGCTTGCTTAGGAACAGAACCACACCATAACTGGAGTCCCGTTTAAGCAGAGCTGTTGCAAATAACATCCGAGACCTCAGAAACAGGGCGGGGGGAAGCCCGTGGGAGCTTTCCTCTGCCTTCTTGGTGTATTTGCTCTGAGCAAGTCGCTGGCGTGCTAGCGACACGATGGTGCTGTTATACACACCCTGCACAGCACTGCGGGAACGGCTTTGCCTTCAAAGGCAAAGTCACTCCTGGTTTGGGCACAATCCTCGACTGGCAGACAAGAGAGGACCAGGAGGAAGCAGAAGAGCCCAGGAAGAGACGGGGCCCAAGTGGTTGGCAAAACATATATTATTTTGTTACCTACTTGTAGAAATCCTTCTCCAGTGAAAAATCTCAAACATCAATGGGGAAAAAAATACACTAAACAACATTAATAATTTTTAAGGTATTCATTGTTGAAAAAAATTCAACTGTTCTGGGTGAAGATGAAAAAAATTCTTTAAAAATTTATATTGTCCTTTTAAATAAAAAAATGCCTATACCTACAGCCAAACCCTCTTTCCCTTCCAGACCAAGAACTCAAAGGCTCCAAACCTGCTGCCCAAGGGCAGCACGCAAATGACAAGCAGCAAGGAGGCACCTCAGCCACCTGCTAGAATAAAGAGCCTCAGCAGAAAAGGCTCGTGTTTTGCACCAGGGTGACGGGGACAGCAGGGCTGGGGCAGAGCACCGGCTGCCCTCTGAGGGCCTGCTGCCTCGAAAGTTACAGTTCAAAAGTTAAACTCAGCTTGACTCAACTCAACTGAGCAGGAGGTTACCGAGTCAGAGCTGACAAATTTTTGGTGTGACATTTCAGCAGGGTGACAAACTTATTATAAGCTGATTTGGTTTGTCATATGACAAATCCATCTAATGGCCACGGGTCCTGAACTCTCACTCTGGTTAGCTGAGGGCAGGTTAGGCAGATAACAGTTTATTACCCAGCTACATCAGCGCTTCCCACCTCTGCTCCTGGGACAGCCAAAACGTTTTCTATGGAAAGACGAAAAGGAGGGATGGGGAGGGGGGAGCCAAAGCAGTTTCAATATCAAATACACGACGTGAAATACACTCCGTCTGTACTTGCTTTAGGGCTCGTTGCAAGTAGCCACATCTTGATCCATCTCCCTTTCTTTCACTCACGACATGCTCCTTTTTGCAAGCATCTTCTAGCTAGTGATGAGAGTAAGCTTTGGGCTGCAACTTGCAAATGCACCGAGTGTGGGAGTTGCTCAACTCCCCCAGGAATAAATGGTATAAGTACTAGCAGCGCTAATGGAGGAAGGCGGCCAAGAATAATTCCTCTGAGATATGAGCTTGTATGAATTACCTATCCTGCTAGGACTCCTGGAGGACAGAGGAGCTTTGGCAAAGCTGCACTTTGAACATCTCTTTCTAAGCCAGCATAACAGCAAAATTAGTGTAAATGAATAACGGCAGACCAAAAAAAGCTTCAGTAATATAATTTTGCTGTGCGCTAAATATAGTACAAATATGTGCATTCTGTTCTGAAGTGCATCTCTACTGAAAAAGCGAAGGATAATTTCTAAACCCTATTTCAATATTTTTCTTCACACGTCCCTTCTAAGGATGGAGGGTCAGATATTGCCCAGTCTTTGTGATCCTTGAGCAAAACATTGCAGGGACACACATCGCAACACAAATAACTTGACAGCTGCTACACAGTCAAGCGTGGCAGCAGAGTTCAGTACCTCATACAGTGTTCATGCAGGGATTATAGGAATCAAAGCTGGAAGAAAAAATTGCTGCTCAGCGAGCATAGGGATGGGCTAGCATAGTGCTACAGATTCCTCAACAAATCCTGTGCAAGTTCTGCTTCTCCTAACTTAAACAGGTGATGGGAAGAAAGGTGCCGCCAGTTTATTGACGTATGCCTCGCCGATGCCAAGTCCGAGCAGCTCCGCTAGCCACGGCAGAGCCAGGCTGATGTTCCCACTAAATCGGACTGCAAAACACCTACTCAGGCAGGCAGGACAGCTCGCGGCTTCTCCAGGAAAGAAGCTGCCACACACCCACAGACTGCCAGTTACGCTTCAAAGCTCAGCTGAGAGCACCCACCGGTCCTTGTCCCCGCTTCCGCAGGCGAGGTAACCTGATGATCTCAGTCCCTCTCCGGTGGGGGAAAAATGTTCACGCAATCTGGAGAGACAAGCGTTTGAGCAGGCTCTTGTTGGCTTGCTGAGCCAAGAGATCCCATCATTTCTCTTCATTTAATTTCTCCTGTCTGTATTTAAGAAGTCTCTGAATTTGTTAAAAAAAAAAAGAAGAAGAAGAAGAAAAAAAAAAAAGCTAAAATACTTGCTCCTACTTTGTTGCAGACCGGCTGAATGCTAAGGGTCAAAAAGGCTAAATTCCCTCTGCAGCTCCGGAGGCCCCGCCAGACCTGCCTCCTGGCTAACAGCATCCCCGCCTGACACTGCCTGTACTTCCACAGGCAGGAGCTGTTCAGCTCTCACTGCAGCTCCTATTCGACTTACTCCCCTTCATCTGTCTCCTCTTGTCCCTCCAGAAGACTTGTTTCTTGGCACCCTCTCCTCAGGCTCGCCATTTCCTAACCCTGCCAAGCCACTGCTTGTCTATTCCAAGTTTTTCATGCGTCTACAGAAGTGACAGCATGACCTCTTGTAAAAGCGACTTTTACAACACATCAAACAGCCAGCCAGAAGACAAACACGCACTTCGCCTCCACACACGCTGCATGGCGTGGGAAGGAAAAGGAACTGGGCTGCTTCTTCCCTGAGCTAGTGACTGCTGCTCACTGGTGTCCTCTGTCCCCACGCGGCCCCGGCTGGGGGATTCAGCTGCTGCCTGTGGGGGTTAAGGGAAGGTTGTGCACAACTTACTGATGGCTTCTCGCAGGACCGCATTAAGCCAGAGGCGAGACCTGCTTGGAAGCTAACTCATCTGAGTGCAGGTAGAGACTTCATTCACGGGCCAACCGCGCCGGTACAAAGTGAAAGGCAACACTCACGCGCAGTGGCCAAGCAGCAGCTTTTTCAATGTGCAAGAACAGCAATGAGAAGAGTGCTAAGTCCCAGTAGACTCACTTGGGGCTGGATTCCCAAAGCTAGTCAGCCTACACTTGCAGCCATACACTCCTTAAGCAGAAAGCTAGCAGTTATTAGCATAGCTAATTCCCGCAGCGAAGAGACACTTTCCCCCAGCTCACTGCTGCCACGGTGCAGGGCTCTGAGTGCGCAGCGGTACGCAGGAAAAACGGGGAATTTTAAGACACGATTTCCGTTTCTGCTGCTTCAGGTATTTGCTAAAATCCGCTCCAAAATCAGCAACAGACTATAAAAAAAAAAAATGTTACTTTTAGGGCGATTCTCTCCTTAACAAACACAAGAACTGTTATAAGTCAGCACTAAACATAAGCGTAATACCATGCATATATTTACATAATTTAATACTAGAGGCTATGCCAGCCTATATATGGCTAGGGACTAGCAAACCTCCACGGGTTACACGGGAATTTTAGAAACAGACATTTGTTGAAAGTAACAGCCTGGCACCCTGTAGAGCCTAATAGCTGCGCTGAGGACATGTGGGAGCGTACAGCATTACAGCTGGCAATCTGGAGTTCCTGCTTCCATTTACCTGCCACTTCCCTTCTGCAGTTTTCTCTCCCTTTTAGCATTCCCAATGCTGGACTATCGAGTGTAAGTGGCCAGGCTAGCAGTAGCTGTGCTCAGAGGGACAGAAAGATTCCTGTCCCGCGAGAGCAGAAACGTCTCCTAAGGCTGAGCTGTGAGCAGGGCACAGCACATCTGCTCCGCGCCATCGGCAGCTGGAGACCACCTTCACCCCCTGTCCTCACCAGGTTACCTGGGGACTGTCCCTACCCCGGGAGCCCGATGCCTGGATGTGGGCAAGGGACCTCCCTTGTACCCAACGAACAGACTTTTCGACATCTGCTCCACCTTTGCTGACCTCGGGAAGCTTTGCAGCAGTAGCACTGCTGCAGTGGGGTGGTTTTGTTTGTTCTTTCTCCAAAAGAAGACCCCCCTTAAGCAGCTGTAGAGTTTCCATTTGGGTGGTAATGCTCCGAG
Organism: Anhinga rufa; assembly: GCA_013400875.1. Classification (NCBI taxonomy): domain Eukaryota; kingdom Metazoa; phylum Chordata; class Aves; order Suliformes; family Anhingidae; genus Anhinga; species Anhinga rufa. The sequence goes on along the minus strand of VZTV01082032.1, from coordinate 40,976 downwards.
GTTCAATTTCACTTTAAAGTAGCTACAGCAGCCAAACGTATTTGCTGGCAACCGTTCACGTCACTTGATACACCGCAATAACGTTCTCTGCCAGCGATTTTGGCTGTGCAGAGCCCGTGCTGGATTCATGTATGCAAGGTAGGATTTCACAAATGACCCTTCACGCAAATAACATCTCCCTCGCTCACACAAACCCAAATGTACTGTTATTTCAGGCTCAGGATGTTCACTCTGACCATAATGAAGTGCCTCAGGTTTATTTAGCATGCCATCACACATTAAGGAGTAGCAAGCACATCTTTTGACTGACCAGCACACATGAGCAAGAGACGGAAAGGCAAGGCTCTTGAAAGACAACCTCCCATACCCCCCCTCCTCTCCTGCAGTTTCTACGTACATCTGGGGGGGGTTGGAGCAAGAAGAAAATGAAGTTTATTTCTGAACATTCACTTGGAAAACAGGTAGGGCAAGGAAAACACAGATTTCCATTTTAAGTAAAGATCTTCGGGAGATCTTTTAATGCTGACTGAACATTTTCTATGAGAAGAGAATTAAGCCTGTTTTCTCTTTTCTGCTTCTGTAGAGCAGCTCATTTCCTTCCAGTTACTATTTTGCAGAATTAGTATGTATTTCCACACAAATCTCTTGCTATCAGCATCTGAACTTGTCTTTAATAACATACAGCAAATGACAGCACGTGGCTTTACAGGAATTCTAAAAAAAAGGAAATCACATGAGTCCTCCCACGACCAGGCAAGTCAAAATAATTTGAGGGTTGACTTTAAATCGCACACGTGTTTAAAAACATATATGAAAAAATACTTTTGGTTTCTTTGAAGCAATGGTGCATCTCATGGACCATTAGCTTCAACTTCTCCTAGCCTTTGATAGCTTGTTGTTTAGCCACAAGGGAGAAGAGGAAGTTATTTCTTTTTGTGGCAAAAAAGAAAAATAAACAACCCCCTTCCACTCCTCCTCTCACACACCAGAAGATCCAAAACCAAACAAACAAAAGCCCCAGAGGAAATCAACATTAAAAAAAAAAGCAAGCATAAAATTCCTTAAAACGTATCACCATTGAAGAGAACATTTGGCAACCACTTCAAAATAATAAACAGGGACATGCAAGCCATATCGTATCTCCTCCCTTTGCAGAAATAAATTGAGACATCCTGTGACACTTCAGAGATCCATCAGCAAAAAAAAACCAGTGGGGATTTTGCATGTGTGTGTGCCTGCAAAGGCTGAGGTCAGCAGATCTATGGTGTTGGTTGATTCTGCCATCTTCAAAGACATTTAATCTTGTTTGAATTGTAGCTCAGTATTTAAAGTTGGCAAGTCATATCTTCCCAATTTTCCAGAATATCATTGAAATTAGCTGGAAAAATAATAATGTTTTGAGTATTCTCCACCACCACCGAAAAATACACATCCAGCGCTCCACTTACATGATGCCTTGTATTTTATAGTCATGTCCAGTGATCCAAAAAAATCTTTAAACAAGCTTATGTATTATATGATTTTTTAAATTATGCATTTAGGCTTCTCTGTGATTTGCTCTTGATTTTTTTAAACTATTTAAAAGTTTTCTTTTCACCTACAATAGCAAGAAAATTCCTTTCTCAAAACAAGCAAAAATCTGGCTGTTACATAATTATGGGACTGCAGAAATAAGGGCTTTAAACAAACCACCACGTAAGATGAGGCTCAGGCTATACTATAACTTCATAGGATCTACAATCATCTGAAGGAAGACGTGAAACCAAAGGTAGAAATAACAGCACCTCTGACAACAGGAATTGCACCACAGATTTCAAGAGGACTAGGCGATTCACGTTGCCTGCCCAAATTTCATTTTTGTGTTAGTCTATTATACCTTGGCATCCTGCCCTCCTGTTGCGAGGCACAATTTGTAAATGAGATTTTCAAGGTTAAAAAAAAAAAAGCGTAAGAAAATGAGATTTCCTACCGCTAAACAAAAAAACCACAATGACGTATTACAGTAGCTTTCCCAAAACTGCACATTGGTCACTCTTCTGATAAAAAAAATTAAAAATAAACTCCAACAGGTGACTCATTAGCCTGTTACCACAACCCACAGCAGCACAGCCCTCCACCAGGGAGATGCTCTGACCCACCAAACGGCAGCTGCATTAAGATCTCACCATCTGTATTCTCACACGGTGCTCCAGAGCAGCCCCCCCGAAGATGCCTTCGCCGCATGAAATAAGCCTAAGCAGAAAGCAGGTGTAATGGGGAAAAATACATGGCAAAATCCAGACAGAAAATGATCCTCCTCTAACACAAGGTACATTTGTCTGCTCTACAGGATAATCATCATCATCATCATCATAGTATGTCTCGGAAGAAATCTGGAGTCATTTCTTGCTGTCTGTTTTGCAAACAGACTTAATGAGAGTCATGTGGATAATGTTTTTCATTAAATTGAGGATATGAGCCTGATTCAACTCCACTGAAATCAATGGGAGTCTTTCCGTTCATCTTAATGAGGCTGAATCAACTTTTATAACATGAGAATGCAAAACCCTTCACTCGTTCTGCCTCACTGAAGGTATCTGCTATTTTCAGAAGACTCTAAGGACAATTTTACCACCCCGAAAATTAGTCAAGCCAGGAGAAAAGAATGTACATCTATGAGGGCATTTCCATATGGAAGTGTCTTGTTTCAGTAGGCAATACCTACATATTATCCCTACTCTATTTTCTTTTCAGGGTTATCCTCATACTAAATGAATCACTTATTTTTAAACATGATCTGAAAAAGCTCAGAAGGTACTGAGAACAAAGTAATGTGCATATGTGGGATATGTGCAGAGGGCTGAAGTGTAGCAGAGTCTTGCGTTTTTATATAAAGCAGTGTTCATATTAGGAATGTAAGGAAAATAAAATACAGTATTTTAAAAACAGCTAAAGAAACTGCATCATTTTTTCCAAACAGAAACAACCCGATTAGTTTCAAGCACTCATTTACAAGAAAAAGGAAAAACAAAGGAAAACAACACTCTTCTCTATGTAAATTCTGCAAATGATGTATTTTAACAAGTACATAGACTATATTCAGGGAAGGCAAAAACAGGGGATGGATTCTGACTCCAACAAAGGACTCCTGTGTTCTCGTGTTACCCTCGTTTAAGGGCAGCAAGTGGCAGCATCTCTAAAGATCAATTTTTCTGAGTTTCTTTTATGGCTTTTTTTTTTTTTGTTTTTATACTAAATAATGGCAAGGTGATGGGCAGGAAGGGAGGGCTGCATCAGACCAAAAGTATGTCAGGAAAAGCTGCAAGGATGGATAGGGTTGTTAGTAGTTGTACCACAGCAGCGCCTGGAAACCCACGCCATGCTCAGTGCCTTCTCTGACTAGGTCCAACGCAAACACACTGCAGGACAGACCCTACCCACAAGAACACAAATTACAATGATGTTAATTTAATAGCTGCCAATTGGATATAGATGTGGAATGCAAATATTTTTTACTTAACTGTTGACTTTTAGCTACTTCAATGGCGGCTCTACCGCTCTTAGCAAATAAATCTTGTCAGCAACTTCCTCCCCCCCTAGTTTTCCTCATTGTTAGCAAAGACCTCTATAGTATTTTTACTCCTTGTTTTCCTTGTAAACTGAGTGCATTACCCCAAAACCCCCCCCAGCCCTTTGGAAGCTCTGCACTTCAAAAGGATAGAAACTCTTTGTGTGGCATACCTACAACTTCTGTTAGAGCTAATGAGGGTTAGGTGTCAGAAGTTCATTTGGGGAGGCTGCTCTAGTTCCTTGCCCATTTCCCGTAGCATTTGGGGATGAAATTCATCTTGGTCTAGTGCTTTGTCAACTCTTCACAGTTCTAATTACCATATTATCTGCTTCACTACTCCAGACAAGCCTTTTGGTTTATCTGCATTGCCTTTCAGGGTCCTACTGCTCATCCTAGGGAATATTTTTTTTCGCCTTTTCCTCCTGCTGCAAAAAGCAGTGCAGAGAAATCAAGGGAACTTGCTCGGTGAACTTCCCAGCTCCTGGCCGGCTGCGAGCCTGAAGGCACATGCTAATTAGGCACATGCCAGACAGATCACATCTGATGCCTCAAGCTTTGCTCTCTCCAGCTGATTGCCTTTTACCAGCACCTTCAGTCATCCTCAGCTTGCTTTCTTTTTCAGGTCTTCATGTGCCTGTCACTTCACAAAAATTATTTTAATAAGAAGTATCTGGAGACAGACAGGATGGCAACATATCTGAGAAAGTCAGAACCGAATACAGAGAGAACTGCAGAGATGGTGACATCAGTCTCCCAATTCTGGGTTTCCATGGCTAAGAATAAGCTATACATGCTATCCCAAGTATGAAAAGGCTCTCTGGAAGGCAGAATGTGAAGCATCCACCAAAAAGACAACCGACTTCTATTTGTGGTTTACCCCATTAAAGAGAATTGCTTCCAGTGCATCTGCAGAGCTGTATCTAACAAGGTGTTCACATCGTCTCTACTCTGGATTGAAACGCAGTGAAGATGAGTCTGCACCTAAGATGAAAGCAGATTCTGCCCACCGGCTCCAGCAGTGAGCCTTCCTGCTCCTCTCGATTCTCATGTCCAGCCCATCTCATTTTTTCCCCAATCCTTTTCTTCCACACCTTTCTTCATCCCCTCCAAATGTGGCACTGTTGGCAGGAAGACCAGGCTTCGGCTCTGTTCTGCCACGAGCCTTCCCTCCCGTGCTACTGATCCTCCTGAGGCATTCAGTACATCATCAGTTGATTTACTCAGCTTTCGGTTTATAAAGCATATGTAAAAAGGCATCTTGGCAAGAAAACAGAGCTACAACTATTCTATCAAAGGCAGTTAAACTCACAAGTGCAAGTCAGCAATTTCCTCTCCCTGAAAAAAAAAAGAAAGGGATTGAATCCAGATGACTAAAGCCAGCATTTGATTCAGCGCACCTTTCACGAAAGAAGAATAACTCAGCTTGATGGCCACGTACCATGCTGAGTTTATGTTGCTACCTGTTAGCACAACCATCTTTTTATTTCTGTTGACCAGGACGCACCAAACCGAGAACACAACAAACATGGGACTCCACATTGTCAGTGGCACAGAAGAAAGTAAAAATATTTCCAAGAAGCTGCAGACAAGAGCCCTGTACATAAATACGCAGGGCTCAGAACATCGAGCATATGAAGAATACGGGTTTTCATAAACATCACCAAATATCTTCACTCTGACAAGATGCCGATGAACGTGTAACCTGCTCAGACCAGTCTTTGAGCAGACAAATTCAACAAGTTCCTCACCAGGTACTTTCAAAACAGCTCAGGTCCCATTTTAAGATTATTTTCCAAAGGTCGTCCCCTTAGCAGACTGAGGTCTTCTGAAAGCGTTGATTTTGGTGTTGCGTGACCCACTAACACATGCAGCTTGTAAATCCCACCTCTCTTGCCTAATCTGACATGAACAGGAGCCTGGTGCTGCTGTAGATGGGGAGAGCTCTTGGTCTGAGGCTGTTTCATGTCCACTCACTGCTGGTGGGCTGGCCAGGGAAGCTGCCGTGGGGGCAAGCCTGCAATGCAGGGGAGAGAGTAACACTGAAAGTCCAGTCTGATTTTTGGGTGCCAAAATCCTTCCAGGTTTTCTGAAAGGCAACTGACAGACTGGAAGGTACATCAAGAAGGGAAGGAAGTGTTATCTTTTCCTCCATTTTCCTCTCATTCTCTGTTTGCTTCCAGCAAGCACCTCAGGTCTCCTGTTCCTGTGATTTGTTAGTTCTACATGTTAATTGCACCTAATCTTTCTTTCTTCTGTTTACCTTTTCATCTGCTTTCTTTGGCATTATTTTAGTCATCCAAACAGCTGATTTCCTTCCTTTAATCAAAAAGTGTCCTTCCTCTCTTATCCAGACAGTCCCAAAACATATAGCTCTGAAAAGCAGCAAGGTTTTGGGGCAGAGGATTTGCTCTCGCTTTCTTTGGTTTCTTTGGGTTTTGTCTTCAATCACCTCTCTCCTGCTCTAGAAGCAGAATGTTGCTGTGGGGGACCTGTGTGATCAGATCTCTGTCGATGACAGTATGTTTCCTGCTGGATTCCTCAAGCCAAAAAAAAAAAAAAAGAAAGAAAATAATCAAAGGGGAAAGGCCAGGCAAAACAGGTTTTGATCTTTGGATTAACTGAACGGCATCAATCCTCTAGGATGGGAACCAAACAACAGCCCAACAAAGCCCTTAAGATAAGTTACAAAGGAAGACAGCCCTTAGTACAGAAAGGCAGCTGCACCAGCATGATGGGAGGGAATAAAGCAAGCCAGCTATGCCCCAAAGGATGGCTGCTGCCACAGAAAGAATTCAGCCTTGAAATAAATTACAGGATTTTGATCCCACCCATGGCCCGCACTTCCAAAGCATTCAACACTCACCATTAGGAACAAAATTTCAAAAAGGGCTCAGTTAGTTCTCATTTGGGCAAAAAAAGAAACGGCCAAATTTTTCAAAGAACTCAACATCTGGCAGCGAGCTACTCTAACATCTCTGCAGAAGAATCTGGTGTTCATATATGTTTCTCTCATTACTCTGCATCTCTCCCGAGTTTGACGATTCAACCTCATCTTTCAGGTATGATCAACATCCACCCGGTCAAACTTTTCTTTTCTGTTAGCTCCTTTGCAGCTGTTTCGCTTCTAGCCTCACATCCCCAGTCATTATTCTCCAAATTGCAAGCATTGCTCTCTCCTTTGCCAGTTCACACGTGTTTTGACTCTGGAAGAAAGCCAAGGCTAGCTGCACACACATACCTCCCTGTTTATTTCCTTTTTAATGGAACAGAGCCTCTGGTGCCCAGGTAGCGAAATCCTTCCATTATCTCACTGACCTTTTTGCATATTTTAAGAGGTTATTTTGTGGCTTGTGCAAATAACGCAGCAGAGTTCATAGAGATTTGTGTTGTCTTTCCAACCTCCTCACCTCTCCCATAATATGGCCCCTCAGCGGTCATCTCAATCAATGAATGCATAGGTATAATTCCTGTTACACGCAAACACTGCAGGAGTAACCAGGGAAAGGGGTATTTTGATGTGATGCATAAATAACCGCATTACACTGGAGCGGACGTTCTGCTAGAAAAGACCTAGGCCACAGGAGAAGGAACGGAGAAACTTCTGTGCTGGGGAATAAAGTAAGAGAGAACAGAAAAACATAGGACTGCCGGTACGTAGTGCCAAGTTCTGCCAGTGTCCTTTCTCGCTCCCGGGAGCCTGAGGCATGCCAAAGAGAGGCAGGCAAAGGCTGCCCACCTGAGGGGGGCTACTGTGCACGGGAAAGACAGAGTGCCACTTGAAAGCTTGACAAGGAGGCTGCTTGGCTTGCGAGCCATGGCAGCTAGTCCCACAGATGCGACAACTGCATGAAAACTCAGAGATGAATTTTGATGGCCTCTCCTTCTGCAGCTGTAATCACTGAACAGTAACTGGCTGGCTGCAGGGCCAGCCTCATAGCAGCCGGGGTCTTCTGGAGCACGAACATCCTTAACTCCCACTGAGCTTGCATTAAAAAGGAAAGCTAGGTTTATACTTACAACACCAGACTAAGAATCAGGAGATTAAAATTCATTTTCTGTCTTTCTAAACCCATGGTAGGACCACCACCAGACCACTAATTTGTACTATGTTTCAGACTCACTTTTACAGGATGAAAATAACATTTTGTTCCGTTCCAGACTTTGCTTTGTCATTTAAAAGTTTGCCTGTTTGTTTTTCCAGAATAAGGACTAAATCCCATGCTTGTTTGGAAGTTCCTTTCCACAAATGAAATAAAAATAATATGAAATCTTAAAAATATATCAAAAGAAGCTGCATAACTCAGTACTCTACAAGAGCAACACTTTAAATGAGAGAGATTTCATTTTTGTGCCAGAATGGAAATTCACCCAGTTCAGGAACATATCTCGGTTCTGTGAATGCGTGCCAGTAACATCGCCGCCATTCCTATGCAAGTTTTTAGTTCTGCAATATTAAATAAGGCTCTTATTAAAGATTTATCACAACCTGTCCCTTTGCATCTGGTGGCTGTGTACCGCAAAGCTAGAGAAGCACAGCAAAAATAAAGAAGCTGCTATAATGCCAGCCGTGCTTCCTGTGAGTTCCAAAATATCTTCTGACACTAAGCTTGCGTGTAACAAAATACAGAGTGATTTCTATTTAAAACTCCTAATGATCCATTAAATTAGTGTGTGGAATGAGGAGGGAAGGGGGTGGGAAAGGTNTGTTGTGGGTTTGTTTTCTTTTTTAAATAAACATCAATATGAGTTGCAGTGTAATTAAAAAAAATTTGCCAAACTTACATCAAATTTCAAATTATATTTTTGTGAATTTAAAAAAAAAGTTATTCTACTACAGTGGAGGGATTCAATGCATAAAAATTGTTCTGGAGTAAAAAAGGAAAATTTTCTCTGATCTTCTAAAGTCACTACGTTATTGAAGACCAAAGAGAAAAAATAAAACCAGATTCAAAGGTAAAATACACGTTCACAAAAGGACCAGAAAGAACTACAGCTGCTGACTAAAAAATAGCAGGAACTGCATCAAGACAGGAGACTTGGTACTTCCCTGAACCGCAGTTGTTTTGCGCTGGGATCTAACCTCATGTCAGAAGAAAAATATAATATTCACCTTTCAATCTGAAGCAATGGTGAAATTCCCCCTCTAATTCCACAGATTCTTCCTGTACTGCAACTGAACAAATGTGAAATGACTACTCTCAAAGCTGGCATGGATGCTGGGAAAACCACTGTGAAAACCTAGAAGTCTGCAAACAAAACGTTAGAGCAGTCAGGGCCATGAAAACGCTCAGAAGAGAGAGGCCTGTTTCTTAGAAGACTAAGGTGAAGGAAAGCAGCTGTGGGCAGCTAGTTTAGATGGATATGGAGACTTGTATGCATTTCATGTGACATCAGAGGGATGGACTCATTACCTCCAGGGCTGCCATGAAGCTCTCCACGCCTGAGAGGTTTCAGTTCGATGCCGTAGAATTTCTATCAGATATTAACAGTAGTTTTCTGTTAGAAAATAAACACCTCTTGTTCTTAGTTTTTACAGAGAGAGCTGATTAAGCTTCTCTCCCAAATTTAATTTAGTACTGCATACTCACAAAACATGTCACAACTGTATTTTGTTATGAATCAGTAGGGATTATAGGGCACACGAGCAGATCAAAAATGGAGAATGCGACTTGCACAGCAGAATCCTGATACAATAAACCTCCCCATGAAGGGGTAAGTTGTACCATGGGAAAAGGAGGTGAGCTTCTCACCAGGTTGTATTTGTAGAGGGGGGCAAAGGCAGACAACAACTGCCCTTTGTATTCAGGACAAGGAGGCTGCAGCAGAATATACAGACCACAAGTATTGTGGCAGTCGGTACCAGCACTACACACTAGTGGCTTTCCACATTACCCCAAGGTTCTTAAATCAACAGAAGCAGACGGATTCAGCTATCCCAACTGCATCTCTATTGCTCTATTTTACAGCTATGCTATATCAGCTATCACTAAACAACACCCCCCACTCCCCCCAAAAAATCCCAGAATATATACAACATTCCTCAAATATTTAAGGATCTTTGGGAAGTCCTACGTGAGAGGCAAACCTAATCAGAGCAGTCAGGAGTTAGTGCCGATTCCCTAAGCATCCAGCCGGCCCCACGATGAAAGATGAAAAATTCCAAATGAGATTTGAGACTCATCAGGGAAAGTCCTCTACTAAATGAAAAGAAAGGACAAAGATAGCACTTATATTTTTAAGACTTACACCTATTGCTTTCCATTTTATTTTGGTTTTCCCTGTGTTTAAACATGGCATCCCACACTTATTTAACACTTGTTTAAACACCATTTAATCACTTGATACTCACTGAACGCATTCTTGTTAAGCGGGATTTATGGCACTGACCTGATTAGGCAACAACCATTGGCATTGATAATCATTAGGCTAAGATGGTTCCCTGGGAGATGTCCCAGTAAAAGTGGCTGTCTCAATTAAGCACGTAGCAATTAAGTGGACTATATCTATAGGGTGCTCTCGCAAGGAGAATGAGACATTTCAAATTCCTTTTTTTGTAATATATTTTAAATGCAAAATTTAGGACTTTTGATTGGAGGAGAGAATTCAACTTAGGATGTCTCTAATAATTCCTTTTTTTTGGTAACTGCAAACTCCTATTTCAATGCTAAAGATTTCCTCTCCGATCCCCATAAATCCTATGGTAGCACACCCGTGTGTCTCTGCTTTGCCTGGCCCGAGAGGCACAGGTTGCACTGGAGGCTTTGTCAATCAGAGCTGTCCCAAGAAAGACCCCCTGTGCCCAGGGGATGAACAACAGGGAGGACAACTGTAGGGTGTGCAGTGACAGAGGCTACTCCTGCTGCTCTCTGCTTCGTTTGTTAGTGGAATTGAAAGAAAACGGATAAACGAGGCTGGGAAATACAGGAAGACAAGCAAAAGTCTTATGGGCAAAATCCGTTCAGTTTTGCCGCTGTCAGCAGCCCTCTTTTCCCCAGAGTTTTTTGGAGATGCCAGGCCAACCTCCCTGGGCAGGCCTGCGTAACCAAGCTATTTCAGTCCAGTATGCAGAGGCTGGTCCCAAGCCCCTTCCATCTACATGCACAACTCTTGCGTGACCTTGGTGAGCTGGCTGGGCAGCACGATGGGCACATGCCAAGAATCCATTTCTATTTTGGCTCGTACCCAGTCCTCCCTGCAGCAGAGACATACATTAGCCCTCCTGAGTGCTGCTGATCTCCAGTGCTATCCCGGTCTCCCTGGTGTCTAGGAAAGGCAAGCGTTTATCCCATCATTCATGGGAATGAATCATATGGCAGCACCGCTTACCACTGCATGGAGAACCTCAGGGGGCACAGTCATTAAGATGTGGTTTTCAGCACATCTGAGCCCTGCAGACTGGGTGCCAAATGCCCCAGCAGCATTGCAGTGAGGGGTATTTTTAACCTCGCATAAAAGGCTGTCGATGATGCATTCCCCGTTTCAGGGGAAAGGAAGAGGATGCATAGTGGGAACCTGTAAGACTGATTTGCTGCAGGGTCAGTATCTTTAGTTCCAACCAATACCAACAGGAGCTGCGCTTGGAGCGTATAAAATGCTGCCTAATTTCAAGAAGCCCATAAAATAATCCTGCCTACATGTCTCAAAGTCAAGGGACACATTCTGCCTCCTTACTCTGTGCCCTACTTTCTTAATATGCAATCGAGGTGAAAACATCTCCTGCATGACAGTGGTACCGTAAACAGAGATCAATTCTTTGTGCTGGTTCTCTTCGATACCACAGTGAGGTGCGCCATATGCCGTATCAGAAGACAATTAACATTGCTGTCACCTGTGCAAAGCTTGACTGTAATTTAATAGATGGATACTGGACACTGAGCAATGAGATGAAAACAAAATGTCAGATAATCTCTGTCCATTCAACGAATATCACCTGTGTGTTGCTCTGAGTGAGGCAGAACCCACAGAAAAACTAATGCAGAAACACATAATTAAAGACTGTAACATAATGCACATGCTTAAGAAGCTTATATTTAGGTTCTCAAAGTACCTTCAACTTCTGGCATTTCCAAGCTTTTAACTTACTGACTGAAAGTCTTCTTATGTCATCTCAAATGTTTTGGGGTTGGTTTTTTATTCTAATTGGAAAGCGTAAATGAAAGAGTTTGTGTATACTCATAAGTAGTCAGACAGTCATCCTTCTTTACAGGAAAGATTTGGGGGTATACTTACAAGCCACAAAGCATCCATGGCAAATACTTCTCTCCATTTAGGAAGTTTTAATCCCCTCCTGTCTGCTGCATGTGCCCACCACCACAGCAGCTGTTCTCGTCAAAGCACCAGAGCTGACACTCGCAATATTGGGCCATCACATGGACTGCTGAAATTGAAACTTAGGACTCTAAATCATGGGGGAAAAAATTCACTTTTAATATAGGAATTTAATCTTATAAATCATGAGATTCTTGAAAACATTGCCCTAAACTTAAGCTCAATCCCCAAACTGTAGGAAAGAGCAAAGTAAAGCTCGTAGCAAGACAAAACTACTTCTACATTTTTTAGAGATACCACAGCAAGTCTTCAGTTCCTGGCATCAGGCTTCTGGCTTTTGAAGTTACGAACTGGTACCTCATTTCTGGCAAACTTCGTTTAACCAGTTGACCTGGTACCTCTTTCCCAGGCGAGAAAAATTAACACTGTAAAAACGTGCTAGGCACACGTTCCAGCGCTGTTTCCATATGCAAAGCAGTGCCATGGAAACAGAGAAATGCCAGTGCGGTGGTGAGGGCAATCGGCAGTCACCAGATGAGCAGTGAATCAAGGACCGAGGAAAACAGCTGTCAGCAGGATTACTTAAATAGATTGAATTTCACAGGGCAGCTCACATTAATACTGCAGTATGGTATTTAAAAATCGGGACAGAAATTTGTAGCTTCATCATTAGCTACCCCGCTATCACTTGCCTGGCCATATAACAAAGGGCAGTGGTGTGACCTGCAGTCTGGGGAAAGAAAGGATTCAGCTTTAGCTTTATCCTTTCATTTCAATATCCATTTCTACTTACTTTCTACAGCTTGTAATTTTACACTTTTACAATGCAATACAACCTAGACAGCTGTCTGTTGTTTTCTTTCCCTTTTGCTTCCCAGAGAAAGAAAACAGAGCAGCCCTTGTATATTGTCCTACTGCACTTTCTAACTTTAATAGCAAGACAAACCACTTATTTCAAAGCACAAGCTGGTAGGAACCTTAGTATCCTCTGAAGCAAATCTGCAAACGACTGCTTCCCCAACGAGCTGAACAGCGGGACAGCCTCCCTCTCTAGTTTCACACAGATGCAAACATCTGCTTCTCTCTCCCGTAGGTCCCTGGGATATCTAATCAAAGACTTCAGGGAAGCATGCTCCTCTGCTGCTCAGCATCGCTTCTGATCACTCACAACATTGCAGAGCAAGCATTGAACGCTATCAGCTCAGAATGGGAGAGAGGTAAATGTAATGGAGGAAGCGAGAAGAAAAAGAGGTAACATATGCTGAAGAGGCAGGCAAGGGCTCCGCCAGATGTTCCCCGGTGAAACGTGCTGTGGATGTGTCAGATCTCGCTCTCCACCGTCGTCCCTCCTGTTGGAAGGTAACAGGGCGCTGGACAGAAGAGAGGAGTGAGGTGCCACCCTCAAGGCACAACCCAGGGCCCTTAAGCCAGAGGTGAAGATAAATTTTAGCTATCATGCCAGACTGACCTGCAGCAGCCTTTCTGCCTATTCTGCCGTCAGCGAGGTCCTAAACCAAAGTTTACTGCAGGGCATCTGTCAGAGCCCAACTGCACAGTGTGACTTGCATTATAGAAAACATTACAAATTCCCTCTGAGCTCAATGGGCTGTGACAGCAGCTGCATCAATCAAGCCTGTCTAGTCTTACTTATTTGGTAACGTTTGATCATCTTGTAACTAGTCAACTGCTAACGAACACGCGTGCCAAAAATGTCAGAGAAATTAGCCATGTAACACCTCCCGTAACTATTTCCCTACTATTTTACCAGTGCTATTGCAGGGTGGTGAGAATTTCTAAAGGACTTAGCTTTTTCTGGTTTTGAAAACTCTGTCTTCAAATTAGATGCTGCATTTATATTTGTAGTCCCATTGCAAACACTTACCGTCTTCAAGTTCCAAAGGGCATTTGTAATATTTTGGATCGCCAAAATGAGAGCCAAAGAAAATGCAGGATTTTTTTGTTCCCCTTAAAAACTAAACAAAACTAGCCCCCACAAAAAGGTCTTCCCAAAGCATTTCGTCTTGAATACCCTGAGAACCAAGGCACCCAAGCTCATTAGCAGCAAGAGAAATTGCCTGAGCTTATAAGGCTCTCTTTCTCAAAACAAAATACAAGCAACCTGCAACCTGCAGCGACGCCGGACATCGGCTCTGTACCACTATTGGGCTCTACAGAGTAAAGTAAATGATGCGCTCCAACACCCTTTACACGCTCTTCTGTGCGGCAAACACCTAGAAACCCTGCAGCTAGAGTACCTGTCGCAGAGGTCACCCGGAGCAAGCGTTGAGAATGATCCACAAAAGAGAGGGTGGGAGGGGGGAAACCCCAAAGCCCACACATGCTGGTTAGAACCTCTAAGATTTGAAATCCAGAGAATTCAGGCATTTTCATAATCTGGTCCCTCATAAGCAAAAAAATCCCTCCCATTGTGTGAATGAGGTATGTGTCCCCCCTCTTCTCTTTTTTTTTAAATCCTAACCCTTCACGCAACATGGTAAGACTAAAAAAAAAAAAAATAATAAATAAACCAAGGAGCCTTTCACCAAAAACCAAAAGAAAAGGGTGATGCTGCCAGTTCAGCTACATTCCTCATACCTTCTCCTGAAATTCTCTAATAACATGTTTATTTAAACACTGCAACAGGAGACTTTTAACCATTTCTATTTATAAAGTATACAGAATTCCAGTGAAATGGCCAATGGCAAATTTTCAATAATTACTCAACAAATCCGGCTTTCTGAATCAGTGATTTCCTGTTTTGCTCTCACTATCGGCCTGATTCCGATCTCCCCTGAAGCCAACGGAAAGTGATTTCAGCATTTATCAGCCCAAGGTTCCCATACTCTGTATTTCACAGATCTGAGAGACAGAAGTAGCACTTATTTGCCTAAGAGCTGCCCAGCTGAGAGGCTCATGAAAAATCTTAGTTGCCCGGTCAGGAGAAGCCCAGCACTCTTTACTTCCCATTTTACCCATGGACATGAGTTGTGATTGGGATGATCTTGTCGCCTACATGAAGAATATGAAAATATATAAAGTATCAGCAATATATGATTTACATTTTAAAAGCATCATTTCTTTAAAAATCTCTTTACTGATAAGAAAACATGTTTTGTAGCAAATGTCCCAGTTTAACGAAAAAGGTTTTAAGGTATTTTTCCCATTACTAAAAGTACATGGCTAAGAATAACGAACTTTTTATGACTAGATTTTTCTATTTGCATTTGCAATATAAGTAAAGCCAGAAGGTCCAGATTTTTTTTTTGCAAGGAAGCCATATTAAACACATCAGTCTCACCTGGAATGCCACGGAGATTGGGAAAAGCTATCAGCCAGTTGCAACCAGGGCCGTGAAAGATCTTTTATCTGGTTTTAATGCAGAATTTTTTTCTAAGGTTTTGAAAACAGTTCTGCACATTTAAGACTCAGATTTCTAAAAAAAAAGTTAAGTTGTCCTGCCAATAAAAATGCTAACTTTTTTTATCGAAACTTTGCTCACTTCCTACAGCAGAAGAGATAAACTTTAAATTGTGTCATTTAATAGTGGGCAATTAAGTAGTATAAACAAATTAAACATAATACAAGCAACTCAACGGAGCTGAATAGTCACTGTTCTAATAGAAACAGCAGGTTCTCCTAAAGCAATCTGACACTTCCACAAATCAAAAATTTTGACAAACACTTGTCCTCCCTTGTGAACATTTTTCCTCCCCAGTCATTCAGCTTTTTTCTAGATTAGTAATTTTGCCAAGGTTTTTTCAAATGTCTAAGTCCTGCCCCGAGGGGAGATAGTGTTAGGTGTTTCAGGTGGGTGTGAATATGCTAACTTCTAGGCACATTAGCAATAAACGTGACATTTCTCAGCTTTGTTCTATACAACTGATGTTTCTCATCCCCATATCCTTAATTCGCTGTCTACGAACTGTCCCACAAGGTTGCAAAAACTACAGCTGTTACTTTGAAATATCTATACCCAGATGCTGCTTTTTGGATTACTTTCCTTTCCTTTAGATTTTAGAGAAAAACACAGAAGTGGTTACTGCAATATTTTCTTCTCCCCCTGCCCCCTTTTGGCTTTGATAGATTTTATTTTCAGGTTGTTTCTTCTATTACAAAGGCACATCAAATCAAAATTTCAAACACAACCATACGGATAAGGAGGTAACACAGAGGTGACATTTATGAGAACTTTGGGAATTACCTTTCTCATGTCACCTTTTACCTTCATACCCCAACTCCTGCTTCACTGGTTACGTCCGCCGTCCTCAGTGATTGATGTTGCCCTTCCCTCCCTCTGCACCACTGGGAAGGCGGAATTCGGAGCAGCTCAGCAAGGCTCCTTCAAGCCCACCACACCAGAGCTTCACCCACTTTGTGAATGCCAGCACGTGCCACAGCTGCAAGCTGGGGACTTCAGTCCGCAGCCAAACCAGCATTAGGTTACCTGCAGCTGTATAAACATGACAGGAGCATATAAAGCCTTCCGGCAGACTTCCAGCCCCTGAACATTTTCCTCAAGTTCCACAAACAGCTCCAGCATGACCCTGAAGCAGCCTCTGCCGCTTCCACCCTTCCCGGCAGCAGCTGCTTTGCTTGATGAAGAACCCACCCTGTTGCTGAGGTCCCATCGACTTTTTCCTGACGGGACGTCCCCAGCCTGGGCTGGGCTCTGCTTCCAGGTGACAGGAGCCAGACTCCAGGCAGAGAGGAGCTCGCTGCTGTCTCCTGTCTGAAACCCTGGCAGGGATTCCCTTCTGCCCTGAACACGGGCACGGGCTCTCACTGACATAAAGGACCGTGATGTTGTTACGTTGTTCTGTACCTACAGGGTTCAACCCCTTTCTACAGAAAGAAATGCCAAAGAAACGAGAGCTTTGGTGTCTTCCCCAGAATATCTGGGCTTCTGGGTTTCACCAGGATATTTTGTGCATCTCTTGGGCTGTAAATTAATGAAATTCTCAAGTTCAGGCTGTAGAAACACAAGAGACCTGAAAGTCCCTGTTCCTGAAGCCAAGTGAGTGAGGGACAGGCTACTGTCCATCCCTAGCAGACCTTGTGAAAGAGCTTTGCTTTCACTTAAAAACGCCTTTCTTCTGCCTTCTAGCTTTGAAAGTACGGAAGAGGAGATACACTACACTTCCCCTACAGCTTTCAGAGCCAGTAATTCTGTTTCGCAAGTCTTTATATTATCTTTTCAAGAGACAATAAATCTCAAGGTATAAATTGGGAGCAGATGGAGCGGGATGTTAGACTGTCAGCTTCCATTAACAGCACCGGGGGCTCGCCACACACCACAGCCAAGCCCGAGCCTTTCATCTCGCCCCTGCGCAACTGGTGGAGGAGCTACTTGTCTGTGTTAGGGCTATTGACAGAAGAACATGAGTTGAAACCAGATGTGACTATGCTGACAGCCAGCCAATTATTATTATAGGATGGTGTTACCCATAAATCACTAGATCGTGGTGCTATCTGACTCATTTTTAAAGTTGTCAGGAGGTTGTAACAGGGCCACAGAACAGAACAACTGTGAAAAGCTGCCTGGGAAAGCAGAGGTGGGTCTCCGGCCTCCCGACACTCCTTCCATTCAAAAACTGCGAGTTGCACTGTTGAAGTGGGGCATTTGAGGACTGGGGACGAAGCAAACTGCGATGCTACTCTGTGTTGTCCCACGCAGGTGTAAAAAAAGCCAGTTTTGATGAGCAGCCCTTCTAGCACCTTTCAGTCCAAAGGAGGGTGACTATAGGCATCTGCAAGCTGGGGAAACAGCAGGAGCAAGTGAAGACTCCCTGGGAAAGGGGAGCTTCCGAGAAAGAGCAGCTCTGAGAAAAAACAGCACAAACCTCCTCACTGGGAAAACCACAAGGAGTACATAAACTGAAGTGTGATGTTTAATGAATACCAAACAAAGCAAGTCCGGGGGCTGCTGTGTTACTACCATATTTGCTCTTCCCAGACTTTCAGGAGTATGATGACTGTACAAGGGAGCCAAGCACAAGATGTTGGCTGCTGATGTCTTCCCTGCTCTCCATCTCGACATTCCTCCACAATTTCTAGAGGTGACCAGTCTGCCTGAGCCTATTCGGTAACAACCTGTAACGCCGCGCCTCTGCCACCAGTGTCAAAGGCAGTCTGCCCACATTGAACAGTTATCAGCTTTACCAGCCAGGTTCCATCACTGTCTGCTCCAATTCTAACTGTGTCCTGCCGCATACATGAAAAGCCTGGGGTCACAAGCACCCTGCTGCTGCGAGTTGAACCCCACGATGACGACAGACAATCTGCCACCCGAACAAGGAGGCCCAGATCTGCATATCCTTCGCGACTGTGGGTTCGTACCTTGATTCCCTAGGACAGTTAAATAATCTGGAGCACCAGAGGACCCTCACAGAGACAGACTCACACTCTTCCTCCTCTTTTTTTTTTTTTATATATTTTTTTAACACACAAATCGCTGGGCAATGGAGAAACTGTTTTATTGACTCAATACACTCATACATCAACCAAACTCCTATACGCAGTCAAACACACCGTCAGACTGATGCATTGCCTAAACAGATGCAAAGCCTAGATATTTTGGAAAGCAAAACTCTGGAAATACAAAGTGTTCATTTGGCGCCACAAGCTTTCTCCAAGCCTCTTTCCCTCTCAGCTATTTCCTGTTTAATCACCAATACGTACATTATGCAATTTTTGCAAACTGAAGAGCAACACACTGCTTTTATGAACAGAAGGAATGTAGCCACGATGACAAGAAAAATCGAATAGGGAAGGAAAAAAAATTTTTTTGCAAATCCAGTGACTGCCCTAACCTGAAGTAAACCGCAAGATCCGTTAGCCCATGAAAAAAAAATCTCATTTTGCAAATATGTAATGAAGTATCATCTCTCAAGGTCATGTACACTCTACAAAATTAATAAGAAATGCTTTGGCAGAAATTCAGGTAGCACATGAAGGCAGAATTAAAAGGAGATATTTAAAGAAGGAGAGGGGAAAGATGTTATGTTTGAATTCCTAAACCAGTAAGATTCTTCTCTCATGAGGTCTTAAGGCGAGAGGTCTGGAGAAAGACTTTAGTTCAGCCAGTAGATGACAGTAAGAGCGACCCAGCAGGATGCACATTATCAAGTCTCTCTTCCTTGACAATCAGAACAGCGGGCCTTTCAGCATCTTCGGGCCTGACTTCATCACTGTAGCATACTGATTGCTTCTGACAGGTGAAAAAGGACACGAGAGGACAAGAAATGCTAGGGGCAGACAGCTTTTCCTCAATCTTGCTGATCGCAGTGTAAAGTATTTTTGAAGTATTATGCCAGCGCTTTGACAGAGTCCAAAGAAGGACAGAAGTGGACAAAGTCAGGGTGCAGATGGATTACCTTGTCTGGCAAATGTCCCGGTTAATTGGGGTGGTTTGCATACTGTAAAAAACTCAAGTATTTCCAGTAGTGGCTCTCTATCCTTGGAGCAACCAGCTCGGTCTTTCACTTCCAGCTGTGTTTATTAGTGGTGCATAACCCCTCTCCTGAGGTGGGCTCACTTACAGCACTCTATTTAACGCACTTGGTAACAGTGACCATGAAGTGCTATCCCAGATGAAAAGGAAGCAGGAATATTCCATGGTGAATTCAGGATGGACTAGTTTGTAAGTCAGACAGACAGAAGCACAGGTTGATTCTTGTTAATACCTGTTTTTTCCACCCTTACTACTAGTTTCAGCCTAAGTGAGTCTGTTTCACCTCACACTCACAACTGGAAGGGGAATTAAACACTGGGCAGATTCCTCCAAGTTTCAGCAGAAAGATTTAAGAAAACGCACCCTGTAAAGATAAAAATAATGCTTTTTGTAGCATCAGTGAAAGAGTTTAAAATAAAACCTTTAAATTCACCTTTTTTCTCTCCAGTAAACTGAAGAATATTCTGGAGTCTCAGGGCTGTTGGTGTGTTTGCAGAGTTAAGAAAGCTTTAAGGGGAAGGAAAGATCCTGAGATAATTATGAGCAGTTAATTTAAGCCCAACTTCAAGGAACATTTTGAAGAAATCGGAAGGCTCAGGAGATGAACAGTGAGTCACTGAGCTTTTTGCTTGCAGGCAGTCACTGCTAATCCAGCCTGGGTAGCTGACAGCAAACCCTGTTGTTACCTGCTAGCGGTTTGTATTAAATGATTACTCACCAGCCTCCTCTAGAGCCTCCACTTTCTTGTTATAGAACAGCTGGAGGCAGGACCATCGAGGGAGAAGGACTTTCTTCTCCAGACGTGTTAGTTTAAACCAGGCAGGACTGCTCATTTACACATTGTGACTTTTGACAAAGGGACAGGAGTCTCTGGCGAAGCTTGTCCGACGTTAACTCCACGCAGCTTACTCTGAAGGCAGGAAAGCTCCACGTGGAGAGAAGCGCAACGTGATGAAGCTTTGAAACCGCAGCATCAATGCACAGAGCCAGGCTGGAGCGTCACTATTAACCAGCAATGAGTTAGTTTACCACAATAAAAGCCGTTCTGGCCATTTGCATCATCATGCAGACGCCAGCCATGCTCACACCTTGCTGAGAAAGTTTAACACTAACGTGACTTTTGCATGCTGCAGAGGCCACAGGTGCAGGCTTGGCACCATGCTGCGCTCCATACACGATACCAAAATACCTGATTTCTCTACTCTGCATATTCCCAGGTGTGTTGCTTTGTGAGCTGCCGCTATTTCCCAAGGAACTTTCACCAGTAGCAACTGAAGGCTTTCACTCTCTTCCTATCCTAGCTGTCAACAACCCGTTAAAGCCCAACATCAGCCTTGCATTAGTCTTGTTACATCCTCAAAACCTTCTGAAGGCCTTTTCAAATCAAAAGAATCAGATCAAAAGAATCTACTCCAAATCACTTTTTAGCTGCTTATTGTATCACACCTGAAATTCACTTGCCCTTATTTATCCAATTTTAAAGAATCACTTTCTGTGTTTTATCAGTAAACCAGCAGTTAGGGTCATATTACTTGGAGGCTTTACAATTAACCACATCACATTTCAACACTCAGAGCAACCAGGGAACCAGATGCAACATTGCTTTGCATTAAAATGAGGAAGGGCCAGTGTCTGACACAACTTGAATCAATGAAGTGCGTGTCAGTCCCTGTCACGGGGCGCTACAAGCCACAGCTCTGCGTGGCACCACTCAGAGCACAGCAGCAGATTGCTTTGCTGCTGCTTTAACTTTCCACCTCTCAGCAACAACTGAAGAAGAATTATTTGCTACAGCTATGGAATTTAAAAACAAACAAACAAACAAAAAACACACAAAAAACCCAACATATTTTCAACTGTATCATCAAAAGCAGCAAAACCAATGAAGAACCTGTCGGAAAACTCCATTTGCTAAATTCAAATTGCCACCATTTCCAACAGACACACCCAACTGTGCAAGTAGCACTGAGCAAACACACCAAAGACAAGGAAGCATTTGTCAGCAGCCCAGACCAGCTTTCATGCCAACTGGCCACCAGCTGATTAAGTGGAAAACACAAAAAAAAAAAACACAAATAAAAAGCCACAAAGTAGAAACAACCTAGAAGATACTTTCTGGCATATTCAAATGATGAGATTTAGTTTGGCATATGGTACTCCCACATCTTATGAAAAGCTGAAAAGTTGGTTTTTTACTGGCAGTCAAAGAAGTATAAACTTTTTAATAGAGTCTGCTCTCCAAGAAAGTCAGTGGCTTCTCTGCTTTTTGGACACAACTTATTTTTGTTAAAAGTTATGACTACACGGTCTCCGCGAGACCCAGATTACATCAATTTAAGTGCTGTCTCAAAGAGGTATCAATGGAGACAAAACATTAAGGAAGAGAGGAAGGAAGTGCTCTTAATCCCCACACTGGGGATCACGACCTGAAGCAAAGCAAGGTTAGGGGAACCTTTCTTTGTTTACCCAGGAAGTCTGTATCTAGCCTGGAAAACAAGTCCAAGTCTCCTAATTTCCAGCACAGACTTTTAGCCACAAAACAGACTCCCTTCCAACTAACAGAGGTTTACAGGAATTTTAGTTCGATGTTTGCACACAGGCAAATCAGTAAAGCTTTCATGCAGGAGACAGAGCGCAGATGTACACAGAAAAAAGGAGTAGATAAAAAAAAGCTATTTTCTTCTTTTTAAGCGTTTTTTTTTTTTTTTCTGGCCCTTCCCCGACCCACCCTCTCCTGCCACCACACAGGCAAATAAATTATCATCTCTCCACATAACATACACGCAGCTTGTTTCGCTTGCCGCATTGTTGTAACTCTACTGACTTTTATCTTCGTTCAGGGAGACAAACGGAGTGATGCAAAACCCTCTGAAGGAATGGCTTAAAGTTAAAGGAAAGACAATCAGACAGATGATTGCAGTTATGTGAATAAGTTTGAAGAGCTTACAGGGAGCTGCAGAGTGCAGCTACCTTCTCAGGAGCTGAACAGCCATCACAGATAGCCCTGCAGACTAGAAGCCACAAGTTTCTCCTTAATGATTATAAAAGTTACTGTGCATTATATATTGTCTGTAATCCCCCTCATGAAAGCATAACCTTCTAGAGTTCTAGCGGGGCTTTGAGCTTTACAAGGCAACTGCAGGGCTGGGTTGGCATTAAATCAATACGAACTAGTTCTAAACTGAAAAGTTGCTATTAGTTGACAGGCAAAGCTATTTCACCCCGGAGGACAGAAATTAATAAACCCATATTCCTTTGGTGTGAGTCCCCCGTCAGAGAGATGACTCGCTGGTGTCAACGCATTATAGCTCAAGTTTGACAGAGAGTTTGCATGTAGCACATTTCCAGAAAACACAGAGAATTTTAACTCTTTGTTGACCTGACATCACGGTTTGCAGCAAGCCTTTCAAAGTCCACCAGGTGTGGGTCTGGTACAGAGGGTGCTCAGGCTGCGAAGGTGACAGCTGGCAATGCTGAAACCTACCACTCGCCTGCTGCGTGTCTCTAATTACTGCTGACACAGCACATTCACGGTCCTGTGGAACATCCTGAGAACATTACCCTACAGGGTGATGTTTATTTATATATGGAGAACACATTGTCAAGTTAAAAATAATTTTGTATGTGAAAATACCTACACTTGGATTATAAAAGCACTGGGAGTCTTTTATAAGACTGGGGAACACATCTCTTATGGCAACTGCTCAGGAGCTGCTGCATACCTTAAAGCGGTGAGCGAGTCCTGCCAAGTCAGCCTGTATCCGAAAGAGCTTCTGAGCTCTGCTCCTGTCCTGTAAGCAACGTTTGTTACTCCAGTTGGATGGAAGCCCTTGACCTAGTCAAGAGTAACTTCTGGATGTCGTCCAACAGCAGTGAACATCGTTTGCAGACCTTCAGGCATCACGACTTGTAAAGTTCCAAGTCAGAGCCCACGGCATGCAAGTCCATT
Source organism: Anhinga rufa (assembly GCA_013400875.1). Taxonomy (NCBI): domain Eukaryota; kingdom Metazoa; phylum Chordata; class Aves; order Suliformes; family Anhingidae; genus Anhinga; species Anhinga rufa. Next base: position 17,759 of record VZTV01082032.1, on the reverse strand, counting down.
TTAAAATGAACAATTTTAAACACTTCTAAACATTTCTATGAAACAACCAGTAAAACTCCTTCAGAATTCTATTCCTACACACCAAAGCAAAATTTACACATCAGGAAACACACTTTAAATGTTCCTTTGCAGGACCTGTTCACTAGTACTTTTACGATTAATGTTACCACATATTTCTTTCAAAAAGAAATAAAGGCAGAAGGCATATAATGGCTACCCAGCCAATGAGTTCAGGAGAGGGACTGCTTTCACGACACTGCACACTACATTTGTAGGAGGTAAACAAGGGCCTTTACGTGACCTCAGAGTATACATATACGAACTGGCCAGTTTAAAAATCTGCAGCATTGAGAATTATAGGTGGTTTCAGTGAAGGCAGAAGATATCAGCTCTGGTAAAAACTTGACATGGAATCATAATCGGGTTTGATGCATTTGAGCATCAGCTGGTCAAAGAGCAAGCAAAGGCTCATCTAGCCTAATCTCCACCCAAGCACCATTCTCCTCTTGGCCGCCTGTTCCTGAGTACTCACACAGCAGGAAGCCCAGACTAGACATAGAAGACTTCGATGGAGGTTCGGGACAGATGAGGCTTTCTAATTGCATAGCAGGATAAAACTGGGATGGCAGACAGGCCTACCCTACACGCAGAAAAAACTAAGTCAAGTGAAGAAACCTGTGTTACCAGGGACAGCATCGATTTGTGAATTGCTAGGTATCAATGACGCGAAGTAATTTAAATGCAGCTCTTCTAACAGATGCCTAAATATCAGAGCACGGTAAGCAGAAAAGCTAACATACTGCCATATTACCTTTGGAGACACAAGGAATTAAAGAGCTGAAATCCAGTAAGATCAGGACAATCATTAGATGAAAACAAACAATATTATCTTTGTCAAAGAGAGACTGTCTCTTTTATATTCTGGTCATAAAGGAAAAATGTTTAATTTCTGCATCCTTCAAATAAACTAGAATAATGTCACCTAATCTGCATAATTTAGATGCAAGACTTGATATCCAGGATAAACCAAAATCACAACAAAGTAGGAAAAAAGTGTTCTTCAACAGTCAATTAAAACCTGTACAGGTTTATGCAGAAATGTCTTTATTAAAAGATCTTACAACTTATTAGCAATACATTGTATGAATGGTATCCATTTGCATGGAATGCACAGAGTGGAAGGACCAGAACAAGCCTTAAGATCAGGGGCCCTGGGTTGAGCTGTGCCATCCATGACCCCCTCGAGAGCCAGCTCTGCCACAGCCCCCCAAAACACACACAGCGGTTCCTGCTGATTTGAGATCTGCAAAGCGGGGTAGGGGAATAGTGCCAAGTGAGATCTTGCTGTTATTACACTTGGCCTTCTCTACCATGGTATCTCTCACAGCCGTGTCCATGCAGACTGCTGGACTCGCTTTGAGATGCCAGAAGTGCTTTGGAACACCTACACAACAGCCTCCAACCCACGCCGCTGCTGAGCATGCAACGCTGAGGTCGAGACCCGAGAGCGCTGGTACGTACGGCAGGGTTGTGGGTGCAGTAAGCAGGCAAGGTGCATGAGCAAGAGTGTCTAGTTCTGCGTTTTCATCACAACCAGGAAAAAGCAAATGCTCGCAGCAGGTAGCAATTTATAGGGCTTGCAAATCCCTGCTCCTTCAGTCCGGGTGCCCAGAGTTCAGGGCACTGACCAGCGCAAGCGGCAAGGTTCACGCAGGGAGAGAGTATAAGCAAATGCATGTTCTGCAGCACTAGTGCAAAACCTAATCTTTCTCAGGGGTTGTTGCTATAAAAGACCTTCAATATACTTGATCTCATTTACTTAAAAAAGACTGTCAGAAAGACTTGTCAGCAACTTCTTGGAAAGGCAGCAGAGGGAGGGGAAGCAGATTGTTAACATTAGAATATCACCTACCATCTGGATGTGTTTAACATAGGATCGGATATAAGATTTGGACGTATATTCGCAGTCCTTGGTTTCATGCCCAGACAAAACTTGAACTCAAGAACTTGAAGACATGTTCTCATCTGTGGGATGGAGCATGTTAATAAAAGCTCCAAACACTCAGGCAATTTCACTGCCTATACTCCCTTGCGCTTCTTTAAAAAAATGTTAAGTGCATTTAAAAGAAAAAAAGAAAACTATAAAAAGCCAATGAACACCTACAAGCTGTACTGTACACTGAAGAAAGAAAGAAAAAAGAGAAAGGGAATAGACAGAAGTACTGCAATCTCTGAAATTCTGCTGTTTCAAACATTCAACTAATAAATGGACTTATTGATTGGCACCGGCTGAAAGGAAGTTCATGACTGCCACTTATTTAACAGTGATGTTGTTCCCAGTCTCTGCTTTTGAATAGAAGGATTAGCGTCAAATGTACGGAGGAATGGAGAACACAAGAAAGTAACCACGTACTTGATGTGGAAATATTTTGAAAAGATATTTAAAATATACAGGAACTAAATGCTGCATTCAGTGAGGTGGCTTATTATTGACAAACTGTGTTTTGCAGCACTTGAGTAACTATGATGATTTGAGTTCCAAGAGGAATCTGCAATTGCCCATGAAGCTCCTTGTTTTAAGAACAGAGGATATTTAGGCCTCATCACATGATTTTCATCAGGAATTCCCCTGTATCACCACAGCCACCAGTTTCCCTCCCTCTCCACCTCTCCCCATCCCTTCAGGGCTACTTTGTCAAATGAAGAGCAAACAAGTTCCCGGATGACACCAAGCTGGGAGGAGTGGCTGAAGCACCAGAAAGGTGTGCTGCCATCCAGCGAGCCCTGGGCAGGCTGGAGAGCTGGGCTGAGGGGAACCTCACGGGATTCCACAAGAGCAAGGTCAAGGTGCTGCCCCTGGGGAGGAACAGCCCCAGGCACCAGCACAGGCTGGGGCTGCCCTGCTGGGAAGCGGCTCTGCTGAGAAGGCCCTGGCAGTGCTGGTGGGCAGCCAGTGCCCCTGAGCCAGCGCTGGGCCCTCGGGGCCAAGAAGGGCAGCGGTGTCCTGGGCTGCATGGACAGGAGTGTGGGCAGCAGGGCGAGGGAGGCCATCCTGCCCCTCTGCTCTGCCCTGGGGAGGCCGCAGCTGGAGTGCTGTGTCCAGTGCTGGGGCCCCCAGTGCCAGAAGGACAGGGAGCTGCTGGAGCAAGGCCAGCGCAGAGCCACAGGGATGCTCAGGGGATGGAGCATCTCCCTGGTGAGGAAAGGCTGAGAGACCTGGGCTTGTTCAGCCTGGAGAAGAGAAGGCTGAGGGGGATCTCCTCAGTGCTTATCAGTATCTGAAGGGCGGGTGTCAGGAGGGTGGGACTGGGCTCTTCTCAGCGGTGCCCGATGACAGGATAAGGGGCAACGGGCACAAGCTGGAACACGGGAAGTTCCACTGAAATCTGAGGAAAACCCCCTTTCCTGTGCGGGTGCCAGAGCAGCGGCCCAGGCTGCCCAGAGAGGTTGTGGAGTCTCCTTCCCTGGAGCCATTCCCACCCCGCCTGGACGCGGTCCTGTGCCCCCTGCTCTGGGGGTGCCTGCTCATGCAGGGGGGCTGGATGAGATGAGCTCTCGAGGTCCCTTCCAACCCCTGCCATTCTGTGATTCTGTGATTCAAACCCCAAACTGCATTTTGATCCGAGTGTTTTTCATAACATTAGTTAGTTTCAATAAACAGATTCAATAAATAGTTCAACATGCAGAAAAATGAGACTTTGCCTGAAAATAAGAGATCTTCAATTCACCTGGCCTGTCAGGTACACTCAGCCCTTTCAAAGCAGCAGGATTTGTCCAACACACCAAGCACCAGCCAGAGCCTCCCTCCATCAGCTCTTCAGGTGCACTAGCAAGACTGTTCTTTAAAAACAACAGCAAATGAGCTGCACAATAAAATGAGTTTACGGTAATTCGTACTGGGTAAAATAGAGAAGGGCAATATTGTTTTGCTAGGAAACAAAAGGAGAAAACCGCTTTTCAGCCCCACAGACCTGGGCCTATATCTTTGACTCACCGCCTCCCTTCCTCCTGGCAGCAGGAAAGACGCGGAGGGGGCTGAGAAAAAGCCCTCGCCCTACACCATTCAAAGATGCCCTGCTATTTTGTTAATATCTAGATTTATAGGCAGCACATGAAAGAATGCCTACCGTGAGCCCCGAGTGCCTTTAATAGCACTTATACCCAGAACACAGCAATGCGAAACACAAGTCTAATACCAAGAGCTGGTACCTCTCCTCAGCAGCATAAATTCACAAAACCCAAATAAACTTCTTCAGGAAAATCAGCACCAGCCTTGCCCTCACAACTCTCCCTGTCTCTCTGCAGCCCAAACCAGCATACCCTGGGTAAGGTTGCCTCCTCTACAAAAGACCTTTTAAAGTCAAATAAAAACTAGGGTATAAAGCTTTTAGTGCAGTTTTAAAATAAATTATTTCTACATCTTAAATATTTATTGTCAACAACATCACCCAACCATCACCTGCCAGTACCCTTCTGAAAAACATCATCTATGTTTTGCACTTGCCATCGTAATTTCCCATATTTATTTTCTTAAATAAGTAAACAGAAAGTCAGAGCAAGAACAAAACAGATTTTTCTGGATAGAAAACATTATTTGGTGGTGAATTACTTTCTCTCCCCCTTGTTCTTTTTAAAGGGAGAAGGAAAGGAAAAAGGACATTTCAGATCAGAAAGCACTAAAGATTAAAACAAGAATTAAAAAAACCCAAACACATCCTAAACCAGCCCACAACTTTCGCCGTAGCTTTTAAGCGTACCCATTCCTTACATAGCCAAGTGGCGCTGCAGACGGATCTCCGCCACCCACACAATCAGCATGTCACTTCCCAAGTCATTTACTGCCTGCAGTGCTGGCAGCTTTACACCTACACGGGTTGTCTTCTCTGCCACGGGTAGGTAGCATACCGTCACTACCTTGTAAAAACTGAGTAAAGACATGTTCTCAAGTTAAAACTTAAGGGAAGGTCAACTGAAGGCAGGTAATACAGCGCTGGGCTTGCCCTCTTATCTTACAGTACAAATGATGCACATCCTCACTGCTGTAGGAGCAGTGATGTTGCACCAGTGATGATTTAAGGATGCAGAAGAGGAAATGGCTTCTAGTAAGTTAGCAGAGCCAGTGGGTAAAGACGGGACAGACCTGAGGAAGGGACCGCGCACCCAATAGCCCATCCTTTTCCAATTATTGCATTGCCAAAGCGCACACCTTTTTACCAAAGGAGGACATGGCCATCTCTTCAGCAGGCCCTGAAGTGCTTACATTTCTGATCGGCTGCACGTAACAGAGAAGCTGCAACACAAGAAGCCCTTTCCCTGGGTTAGGGGAAGAGTTCATAAGCAAGCCAGAATTTTTCTCACAAGAAGTTTTGATGGAAACCAACGCGTTGTCAGACTTTTATAAAAAAAAATTTCTTGCTGAAGAAGGAAACATTTTCACTTTGGTGGCCCAAAAAAGGAACGGTTCTGTATTTTCCAGTGTAACCATATATATTTGTTATGAAAACAGAAGTGTTTTATAAAAGCTGTCTATCTGATGAACTAAGCAATCTCTTTTAAAGATTTTACCACCTCAAACATTGGGAGAGAACATGCTCTACCAGCTCTACTTGAGAGGAGTAACCTCACAGTAAAGCTCTTAAAGTGCACAGATGATCACATTCAGAAACACTGTATTTCACAAGAATTAGTCAGGAGAGGTTGCAACTAAAATACGCAGTTACTGCTGGAGTCATGGGATACGGTATATGCTAACGCAGCAGTATTAACGCCATTACACTCTCTGTGTGTGTGTGTGTGTGTGTGTGTGTGTGTGCGCGCATATTTGTGTGTCTGTGTACACAAGCATATGTATACACACACACACACACATATATGTGCATATATATATACACATGCATGTATGTCTCTATATTTCATGGTATGTCCTGGCTAGGATTATAGCTGGTTCAAAAGGCAAAACTGTTTTAAGGAAATTATCGGAGCAAAACATTTAAAACATGGTTTCTTCTCCAGCTGCTGTGACACAGAGCTTGGCTGGGCTCTATCTGAACCACAGCCTCACTGACTCCATGGAGCTGCGCTGACTAGCAAGGCTGCATTAACCTAAGCTCGGTGCAGACTGTTTCTCTCTCTCTCTCTCTCCCTTATTCTTTGTTATTTTATTTTTTTAAAAGGCATAGCGGAAATTACGAAAGATTGGATGATAAGAGCCACCAGCTGTCAGTACAGTGACACAGGCAATCAGGTCTGTAATGTACATATACATACTAATGCAAATAAGTGAGGCGTAGAGCAAATTGATGTTTCATAGTAGGAGCTTTTTCTTATGAGAGTCGACATGTGCCAGTATAACATAATACATTAGTATAGCATAAGTTTTATTTTGACGCATTTGAAGATCCTGAGAGGAAAAGTACTCTGTGTAGAGTCTATTACTGGGACAATGTAAAGCTAAATTGGAAACCTTCTAAAATACATTCAAACAACAATATTCCTCAGCTGATCTACAGCACTGATTTCATCTCGTCAGCCAGCACGAGGGGCTGTGTGTGTTAGGGAGTGCCTATGTATGTGCTAGAGCAGCGTGGGAGGATAAAACGGGACCCCCATTAAGAACAGCTGTGCAAGACTTCCTTTCACTATGAAAAAATATTGTCCTTCAGATGTCATATTGATGTTGATGGTAGAGTCCCACTGTGTTTTTAAACTGAAAAGCCCCATTTGGTCACAAATTATTTCAGATACAAACACTCCAGTCCCAGCCCAAAGTTTTGTCATATCAAGGTACACATGAAGTATTGTGAACAAAATGCCCACCCCGTCAAAGCTCGTGGGAATTTTGGTACCAACTTTAATAGAGCCTGAGTTTTTCCCTATTTCATCCACATTATCCAGTTTCCTTTTATTGTCATTCAGGTTCCCCTTCAACCCAAAGAGTTAACCTTGCAATCAAGGTACGCTAAAAGTATCCACAGAAGGAGATCTCGTACATTTATTGCGCGTTCAGGCACTTCTCAGCACTGCAGGAACTCAGGCTGCATCACACTTATGTGCTACAAAGCAACATTTGATCATCTCTTATCACCTGGAAAGCTCCTTACAAAGCAACTGTCACACTACTGTTACCGCTAAAGAACACCATGTGAAATTAGCTTTTTTTTTTAAATTGTAATTTAGCCATGAGCAAAAACGGCTAGATGCATTTGAGCTATTAGGTATGACATGCAGTCATTGTACTACCCCGACCTGTTTAATCAAATTGGCTTTCACTCATTCTCAGCTATACCCAGAGTAGCGTGTATGAACACACAGCGTCCATCCCTGCCCAGGAACAGGTGAAGTGCCCGATGTAGCTTCTATTCTAATGCTACACCCTGACATCGGAAAGCGTTTCTGAATCACGTCATTACAGTCACTAAAAATTTGATGTGAGGGTCAAAGCGAACCAAAGCAAACCATCAGACAGAGATCCTCCCCTGATTAAAATGTCTGTTTGTTTTCGTTAAAAGCAGCAAAACCTGCTCTATACTGCTGGGTAGACTTTCATTTGCAAAGCAGACAGCACTGCTTAAAAGGAAGACAATTTTTTTAAAGCACCTGAGATTTAAAGGATTTATCTAAGTCACAAAGAAGCATCAATTCCCAACCTAAAAAAAAAAAGTGACTTTAAGAGTACAGGGGATTCTACATCATTTAGTTGTTTTATCCTGTCTGCTTTGACAGTCAAACTTGTGCCATAAACAAAGCCTTTGTAAAGTGGGATTGTTTTCCACCCTTCATAATTAGTCCTTGTATTCCCTGATTTGTCAGTTTGATATTAAAGAATAACAATTTTCTATTATAACATAGTACTCTAGAAGTTCCTCTTCTCTACTGAATGATAGGACTGCACTAATTAATTGCATTCCCTCTGTTTTATGTTTCATAAAAACTTTAGCAGAGATTTCAAAGGCACAAAAGGACGTTTAAGGAGCTTACACTCCCTAGAAAAGAGCCACGTGTGACTTAAAAAATTTCTTCCTAAAAGAAACGGCCATAATGAATTAAGTTAAGAGATGTCTGTTTTAGAAGGACTTAAAAGTTCATGTCTAGTTACAGCTAGCACTCTAATCCTAAAGAGGCTCACTGCCTCCAATTTACTGGATTTAAATATACTGAAGTCAACAATATTTCCCTCAGGTAAGTAAAGTTTTCTCAGAAATGAATAGGCCCGGTATATCTCAAAAATTACTATACAAAGCTAAACAACAGAAACCAGGTAATTATTTTCTGGTTTATCCATAAATACAGGATGGAGTGATTTTCTAGATTTCAAAAGTACAGATAGTAAAATAAATTCAAAGAAATATATCAGATATCACACAAAACTCTAAAGATATCAGAGTTAGAAGATTAAGATGTGTTAAGGTACCAATTCCTTATGAATAAATATTTTCTTTAATGACCCTAGTAATATTTTTTGCAGGGGGAAGAAAGGCAGTGCAAACTGTAAGCTGAGAAATGCTGAGCACGTTGGCAGCAGACTCTTACTTAACAAAATATGCAACTGTGATTCAATATCAACCAGCTGTAAATTAATGCGTCATAAAATAGGTTTTGTTCATTTCATGATGTGTTAATGGAAGGAGGTAAAATAAGTGATAGATAATCTACCTGGGCTGCTTCTCCTACAAATGCATATGATCTGTCAGCACCGACACTTCTCTTGCTTATATAATTAGGACGTAGGATGCCTATTACTAGGACAGCTACATAAATATTAAATGAGGACATTTATTCTTACCAGTTATTACAATTAAGTCACTGGAAAAAAATGCTTTTCCTTCTACAAATCTAGAAATAAAGCTATTGCATAAATGTATTGTGCTCATAGAGGTACTACTTAACTTTGAAGTTTAAGTCCAAATAAATATTTTTCAAAAATTGTGAAATATTATAATCCTTACTTCGAGATTCCCGTTCAAGGAGAAGTCAACACCAATGCCGTAGAAGCGCAGCGCCCGTATTGCACAGTGGCTGTACGCTCGGGACGCTGATTGTCAGACTGTCAGTACTCCCAATCAGTGCAGTCACCATAACAAATAACCCACGTCTAAGCCATGGAAATTATTTAGCCCCTCGAAACTATACATACTAAGTACTTTAAAAGAAAGACACAGTTGATGCATATTTCTGTTAGACAAGCTGGGTTAAAACAGACAGCATCGCCGTAGACAGATGTTCGGTTAGATGAGAAAATGCCGTAATGGGGGAACAGACATCGCAGAGCCAGCTCACGGCTTTTCTTTCAAGTCACCGGGTCAGGGATTGGCTTCTTTCAAAGTGGGTTAGCCCGGCCCCTCTGAAAGCCAGGGGTTTCAGGAGACTGATAAACAGCCCTGAGGCATTTAGTACTCCAGCTCTTCCCAATAAACTGGCAGATGCTCCAGGCACTACCTTCATTCTAAGGGATGTTTTGTCACATAGCCAAGGCTTCATCCTCAATCTTTTCTGTTCATTTTTTAATGAATAAACAGATAGTGTTTTGTGGCTTGATAAAAAAAAAATTAGTAGATCTCATCAGGTCTTTACTTGCAAAGAAAATACACTCAGTGAAAGGATGGCCTTGTGTATTTGTTGAACTAACTGCAGCACGCAGAGGAACTCCAAGGTATGTCGGTGAGGCCCAATTTTAGAAACGAGAGCACGGGATCGCCCTGGTGAGCTAAATGCAGTAGATAAGCACAGCAGAAAATTCAGAACTAAAACCCAAGGCTTTTGTAAGGTGAGGAATGATAATGTTATCTAATAAAAATACCAGAATCCCTATCACAACATACCATTACAAACTTCTGCTGGAGAATTCAATATGCTGCAAGCAGGTCCAGTGCTGAAAAGAAGTTACAGTCCAGAAGGCACAGAAATCCTATAAAATACTGCTTACGTTCTTCCAGCAGAGCTAACAGACTCCCACTCTGTGAACCAGCAGTTCTTCTGTCTCTGGTTTGGACACAAAGAAACAAAGCAAACCCAAAGCATTTAAAATCCCTCAAAACCAGCTTCTCTGTCTCCATCACCCACACAAACAAGGAGCCCACAGAATTGCTCCACCTTTGCTCTGCAGCATGGGAGAGCAGACTATGGCACGTTCCCCTCCCACGTAAGTATTGATAAACAAGCTGTGTGAAGGCTCAAACCTATCATGTGTGCCTCTAACAAGAACCCCGTGTTACATTACACTGACTGACCGGCCACATTCGTGCTTGCTACCGGTAGTACAACACATTGCCTGCATGCTCCATACTCGCAGAGATTGCTCTGCCTTGGACTCACCCCCAAGGTGTGGAGGAGCATGGTTTATATTAACGGCCTCCATTTCAGGTCTCTACAGTGACTTTTGGGCTACAGCTAGCGAACGCTGCCCAGGGAATGCGCGGCAGCAGCGTAGCCTGGCCTGACCCAAGGGTCTTGTTCCCAGAAGCTCCCAGCAGCTGCCCCCGGTGCACAGTCCGGTCGGCGTCTCAGCACGCAGAGCATCCCACTGAACTGACAAAAATCAACTTCTCCTTTTCGAACCGCTCTATTTCCAGTAGAGCACTAAGCAACTATTTAGAGATCTTACCAGCTGGGACCAGTCTAGATGTGATTAAACTCCTGTCTGTGCAAAACCAAAGGTCACCAACTTGGACTGCAGTGTGACAGAGACAGGGGGGTGAGCTGCCAGCACGATGCTCTCAGGGCGAACCCACAAATGCCGCATTTCGTGCCACGGGATACCTCCTGCTTGTATCAATTCTGGCAACAGACTGCAAAGCACATCTACCTTAAAACGTTTCTCATGGAGAGGAGAAGATGGTTGGGTAAACACCTCAGCTGGAGTGAAGTACTGGATTATTTGTCACTCAGCATGGCTGTGCAATTTTAAAGGCAAGCCCAGCTTCAGGATTTTATCTGTTATTATAATAAGGTTTCGCCCATGACACAGCTTAATTGCGTTCAGCTTTGTGTACACACTAGGAGGAAGTCTATTATTTAATAAACTTTGCCACAACACTTCCTTAGAAAATATGCTTGTTATGGACAACCTTATTTATGGTTTAGCTTTGTCAAACTCAGGAAAACAAAAATGAGCTATACCAAGAAAAACTAGACAAAACATCCTTCTGCTGCCATAGCAGTGTTTATGTCAGGGCTTTCATCAGTATAAGGTGATAAAAACAGAGTTAAAGATCCTTGTGCTCTCCTACCTCTTAAGCTCTGAGACAAAATTAGTGAGTGCTGACTGGGGTGGGGTAAGGAGCAGACCCTACCCTGAAAGCTTTACAAATTACATCAAGAATTACAGAGGGGAAAAGGAAGTGTTACTTTTACTCCACTCTTGGAAAAAAGGCCACAGATGAAGTGAATTGGGCAAGGTGAAGCCAAAGCTCTCTAGCTGAAGTGAAAACAAGACTTATCTGTTCAGCTTGCTCGGGTATTGATCCACAAGATCTAACCTCTCCATACTGTCAGAGCGCAATTTTAAAGGCATACAATTTCAGCTTTGTACCTTCTATTTTAGGAAGGTTCTTCTTTTATCAAGAGGAACCTTGATACTCTTGATAAAAGGTTCCTCACTTATCAACTCCTCTTTTGGCAGCCAAGAGGGCCAACGGTGCCCTGGGGTGCATCAAGCGCTGCATCGCAGCCGGGCGAGGGAGGGGATGGTCCCGCTCTGCGCTGCGCTGGGGCGGCCTCACCTCGAGTACTGGGTGCAGTGCTGGGTGCCACAGTGCCTTAAAGATATAAAGCTGCTAGGGAGTGTCCAGAGGAGGGCCACAAAGTTGGTGAAGGGTTTAGAGGGGGGAGCCGTATGAGGAGTGGCTAAAGTCCCTTGGTTTGTTCAGCCTGGAGAAGAGGAGGCTGAGGGGAGACCTCATCGCGGTCTGCAGCTCCCTCACAAGGGGAGGAGGAGGGGCAGGTGCTGATCTCTTCTCTCTGGTGACCAGTGACAGGACCCGAAGGAATGGCAGGAAGATGTGCCAGGGGAGGTTTAGGTTGGATATTAGGAAAAGGTTCTTCACCCAGAGAGTGGTGGAGCGCTGGAACAGGCTCCCCAGGGAGGCAGTCACGGCACCCAGCCTGACGCTGTTCAAGAATTACTTGGACAAGAGCCTCAGAGACATGGTGTGAATTTGGGCCTGTCCTGTGCAGGGACAGGAGTTGGGCTCCATGATCCTTGTGGGTCCCTTCCAACTCAGGACGTTCTATGGTTCTATGAAGAGGAATGCATGACATTCAATCACAGTGGATAAACAGTCTGAAGAAGAGATGATACAGAATCATCTCAGCAAATGATGAATCACTTGCAAAACATTCTTCCCCTTTACTATTTTACTCGGAAACGTAACCTTCTTAGAAGTCAAAATACCGGTATCATGCACATTTACGCTAATGGAGATGTGTTTCACAGTGGCGTCTAGTCTTGCCAAAGCACCGTTAACAACCCAGGGAAACAAAACAACATATATTTCAAACACAACAAGCACAAACACAAGAAAACAGAGTCTGGAGAGGTGGGAGGCTCGTATTAGCCTGGAAGAGTCCCTGCTTTCAGATCATCCATATCATGAAACAACCGACCAACTCCAAGAAATGCAATAAAACAGATGAATTCTCCACTGACAACTCTGGAACAATTTTTTAACACACAAACAGAAAAATCCAGGGCCTGATTCTATTAGTGGGTGAGAGTACGATGAACAGATGGGGTGATGCAAGGAGGAGGAACCCCATCATGACAAGAAATAGATGATTCTCTTCAAAGACATGACAAGACTGTCAGCAACAGTAGCTGCCAGACAGGGCTACGCTGGATCTGGTCTGGCCAACAGAACACGCCAGAATGCTGGGCAACTATCCTATTTAAAGAGCAAAGACTTTTGCAACACATAACCAGGTGCAAGGGTGGATTAAGTCAGAAGGAGATGCTATCCCTGTCCCACTTGCCTGGTAAATCTCCCAGACAACTCTGCACTTTCAAAGGCAATTTTATGTGACACAGCTTTTGACCCATTTCAAGATTTCAAAGCTACCATGTCACCTATGGATGGGGCTGTGATTGCTGATGGTTGCAATTAGCACATACTAATAGGCTGTAATTCTCCTCTCAGGTCAGAGATCAACTGCTATGATTACCTCTAAACTGGGGAAATGCTGCAGTAGGGACAGACTAATCTCCAGGACAGTATCTCATTATTGCAAACAACTCCCCACCTCACAAATTAACCAATAAAGTCAGGCATAAGCCCTCCCTGCCATGGCATTTTTCAGACTGCCCAGAGAGTAAATTAGGGCCCAAGTTTACTGATTCTTATGCTGGTGTTTTACCCATACACTTAGCAAATTAACAGAAGTACACTGAGCTCTTGAAGTAGCTCGTGTCCCAATTCTACTGATGCCGTGCAAACACTGGCTTCCATATACAGTCCCAATGAGAGGGTGCTTAAGTCAAAGTAAACGTTTTGAACCCGGGAATTCAGCATTCTCCCCTTCCTCTGATAATCATTTGCAACAGTGCTTTGCCTTAAAGTGGGGCACTGTAAAACATGATGGTGCAAAACCAAAAAACCAGACTGACTAAAGCTGCTGTCAGAAATGGTTGGGATCAAGACGCACATAATATGATGTGCATCTCCTTGGATTTCTGCTTGCCACACAGAACGCCAGCTCGGCTAGAGCAGGATGCCTTGGAGGCTCCAGTCACGTACTTCCAATATTTTTATCTGCCAAGATATTTTCAAGCTATTTCTTTCTGGAGTATCCTGAAAGGAATATATCAAAACATAAGGATTTTTCTTGAGGTTTGAGGTCTGCCTCAAAAATACCACGGAGGTCAATGTTAAGCTCTAGCTTCAGCCTTTAGAAAAAACACGAAAAGAAAGGAAATTTAACAGGCACATACAACTTCTAGAACAAACCTGTGCCTGTCCTCTACTAAACATTCCTGGGACATCACTCCCAACACCTACAAAATCTTCTTACATTGGATCACATAATTACCTACCAATAGAAGACATCTACAAATGCACTTACTAAGTGGTGTATCTTATGCTTTCAACTTTTTCTTGTTTTCTGGATGTCAAGATCTCAGCTGATGTTTTCCTCAATGTACTGTGCAGTCAAGTGGTAAAAGGTCCCTGCCTGTCTATCCATCTTTCATGGCTGCTGCATCGGTATTCCAAAGGCACCCATTTTCAGGAGCGATCCCTGGCCGCGGGTCTAATGCTACAGAATAACTGATGTCTGCACTGATCAGAGCTTACCCTCTCCACAGCGGACCTATGCGATGGACACAACCATCCCCTGGACCCTACATGGAGCCTCTCATACCTTATGACATGTTCATTATCTTCTGTGTACTCCTCTCCCTCCCAGCAAAACATACAAAATACTCGGAAAGCTGGGTCATAGCCGCCCATAAAATACCTGCTGCGACCGAGTGCTAACGGGGTGGTGCCACGTTAGAGCAACGAGGTGGTTCCAGTGACCTGGAAACACACATCTGCATTTGTCTTTTTCAGATACTGCCAATCAAAGAAAGAACAAGCACTTACATAAAGCCTGATTTTTTCATTTTTTAAAGCCTACAAATCAATTTTAGAAACAGGTTACAGCTACTTTACTGCAACCAATCCCTAATGTTTATATTCAAACCAGTAATACATGCCAATAGGTACCCTGTCTCACCTGTAACAGAAATGTAAAGGCGTACTTTAAATACTTTGTACGTATTTTTATTTCAAAAGGCTACAATAGTCAATATGCATAACGTTGAAACATTTTAACATACTACTTGAAAAGCTTTTCCTTAGAGCTTCATTAACTCAGTATTAAAGCAGATTAGGATATAGCAAGCATATCTACAGGGTAGAAATTAATGACATATTTGCATTTTAGTCACACTAGAACATTATACAGTTGGGCCTGACTGCCACCTTTATCTGCAATAAAATTGTCACTGAAGTCAATGAAAGCCCCTCAGACAAGGTCTACAGCTCTCGGGGCACGACTTTGCAGGGATGCTCCAGGAACTCAACTGCCATTAGTTTAACATATGACCTAAAGAAGATCAGTTAAACTCTATGTGGATGCTTTCCTTCAGAATTAAAGTGACTTTAATATGATTTTGTTACTTAAGTTTGGAAGTGAAGTAAACTAAATCGAATTAGGCCACTTTAATGGTGAAGAAAAGCATCCACACAGAGTTTTGATGCAGTGCAACAAGCCACTGTAAAAATTAACTTATATTAGTTTTCCCATGTGTTCCCATTCATTCACAAACCCTTTAGGAAGGCTATAGTTTTAAAACTATTGATGTGATTAAATGAAATTTCACTTTATCAGATCACACAATTCCACTTGCTAGTGTGAAGAAATCACTAAATACCAAAGTGAGCTCCCTGGAAAAGTCATCCAGCTTCAGAGGAAACAGAAGATTTATTTTTGTTGTGATACTTCAGTGAGTTATACTAAAGGACTACAAAAACACTCGCCCCTTTTTAGAATCTGATGGGTGACATCCAGTGTGGTATTTCAGGGGGTGGGAAGAGGGGTTTGAAGTACCTTTTGGTTTTGCTGCAAGGCAGAGTAATTTCGCTAGCAGAGAGCATGTCCATATGCACTAACACAAAGCACGTTTCCAGCTGTAAGATGACCTCTAGCATCTTATATAGTCTTCCACACAAACTAATTCAGGAAAGTAAAATAATAATGGTTAAATCATTATCAAACAACTCAGAGGAAAAGACAAGGCACTTAAGCAAGGCTGAAAGGATGATTTGACATGTACTATCTCAAGAATACTGGGCCAGTGGATACCGTATTTTAAACTCCTGTTGACTGGGAAAGAATGAGGGAAGATGAATCCAGAACAAGCGCTAAGGTAACTTCTACCACTCCAAAAATACTGCTTGTGAGTTTTTTCCTAGACCATTTTAAACCTCAGATGAATACTTCCCTTCTGTCACGTTTGCACAGAAAGTCTGCAGACACCATTACACTAAAGGTGGAGAGATCTCTCAGTAGAGTTGTAAAGGAAACATCTCTTCACAGAACAGATTTTAAACATGGAGGGCATATATATGCATTTTCATAGTACCTTATTACAATACACGCATCTGTCGGTCTCCAACTGCACCAGAACACGTCACGTGTCTTAGAGACATTCAAGTTTCTTATCGGAGATGAGCCAGTGATAAGAAAGTACTCTCAGCTAGCCCTTGCACCGTTGAACAAGTCAGACGCAGCTTGTATCAGGACACCCAGCTCTCAGCAGAGCACGACCATACCCACCATTACTATGATGAATAAGATCTTGCCAGTACATGCTCATGCATCATGAAGAAATGGGGCACAACAGCACATAATTAAGTACATCACAGAAGTCTGCATTTCCTTTCACTTTTCCCTAATAGCCACAATCAAAACTAAGCTATCAGATGAATGGATCCGTGAGCTATTTTAAGTGCTTTGAGAACTGCCCTCTGGAGTCTGACAGAAGTTAGCAGCGCTTATTACAAGTAAACTGACACTAGTGGGTTTAAAAATATTACAACAGCCATATTAACAGTAAAAACAAAATCAGTGGTTTGCAAGCTTCTTTTCTTTGACGTTGCTGGCTCACTGAATTAAGAACGGGGGCAATTTCAGCTTTACAGCAGTTTTGCAGACTGAATATTTAGGATATGGCAAATCCGTACTTAATTACACCATGTTTGACATAGGTATCAAGATCAAAAGGAAAGAAACGTTACATTAAAAAGGAGAGGGCTGGTCTAACGCGGCAATTAAAAATATGAACTCAAGGGAAAGAGTTGTTTGAGTTCGTTGGGGAAATATACAGAGAATTAAGATCAGTGTTACAGTTTTAGAAATGAAGCAAGCAAGCTAGATAAGCAGCAGCACATAGTAATTGAGTATTTACACAGCTGTAAAACATCTACCAGGAGAATTGCGAGTACATGTGTTTGGAATCATGGCAGGGGAAATCTCCACCTGATCCTGTGCAACAATTTGCTTTATTGCCTGGCAGCTCTTGGTTCCTACAAGAACACCAGGAAAGGTTCATTGATTTAAGCCATGTGTAGCTGAGTAAACTAACGAGCCAAAGTGCCAGTTTGTTCAAAGGAGAAAAAAGAAATTACCAGTAAGACTTTTAAAGCTTAATAAAAGAAAATATTTAATTAAAACCTAAAAACAGAGGAATCTTTTGCTTAAAAGCCTAGAAATGGAATTGTTCTCACCTTCTCACCTGGGTGTGTTGTAGCCTGGCACTGGGAGGAATAACTCCACTGCCTTGCTTGCTACCATGCTGCACATGGAAAGACGCTGGTCAGGTCTGCCAGGGACCCGGTTTCACAAAAAACCTCCTCCAGGAAAAGAAAGTGCTCAGTGTACTTCTGCTAACATGCTGACCAGTTCTTTCACTAATTAATTGGTCTTGGCTTATCAGCAGACAGACTTATATTTCTCTTATCTTCAGATGTTTACATAAGAATAATTTAATAATTTTGACTTGTAATAACCTTAGAAATTACTTAATCATCACTGCATTAAAGCACAGTAATAAATACAATGAAGTATTTTATAGAGGCTGGTGATAGTATTTAATACATAGATGAAAATGAAACAGGTATCACAGGAGATAAAGAAGGACCCGCTCACACCTTCTTATCCTCTGCCTTCTACTCACAGCACCTTCAACATACACTGGCAATAAACACTACTAGTCATTAGTACAA